>PVIJ01002761.1:36596-151635 GCA_004024925.1 Scalopus aquaticus | reverse complement strand
CAGATGGCCAGGGTGGTTATCTTTTAGTGTCCCTGAAGCCTTTTGCCTCTGGCGGAGGAGTCAATAGACTTTGAAGTTGCCCGGAGGAGGCTTATCTCAGGTTGCGGTCCTTGAAGTTTTACAGCTGCAGGATGCCAGGTTGTGGCGCCCTGCCTTATCAGTGGCTATTGACATTTTTTACTTTTACATACTTTTACACTACCCACCTGCCCACCTATACACCTACCCTCCTACACACCTACCCACCTACCCTCCTACACCCCTAGCTACTACTGACGGGACTCTGGACTACTCCTTCCTTTTAGGTGAGCACCGTGGGAAAGAAAATGGACCCCCTCAAATGTCTAGAAAGAGGGCTCCCTCCCCCCTCCCCCAACCCGCGGATCACCCACGTGCCAGATTTCTACACACCTCCCCGGGACAGACTCCGTGGTGGGGGGCTCTCTGTCCCGGGGCCCTCCGTGTGGGGGGTGCAGATGGGGCCTCCCGATGGGGCCTGAGCGCTCTGAACTGGGCGGGAGGGTGAGGGAACCGCGCTGTCCGGCCCTGCTGCGGTGGTCCCGCGCTTCTCCCCCTTCTCCCCTCCTTCCTGAGCCTCCAGCAGTGGCCCCCCCAGCTGCCTAGGCCAGTGGCTGGGACACGGTCCCCTTCTCTGCTCTGTGATCTCCTGCGGGGGACCCTCTTTCGGCAATCCCCCTCTCACGAGGCCATCGTTGTCCCCAGGAAGGGCGGCTCTGCCTGACGGATCTTTCTTTCCCAGTAATCACCTGGCGCCACCTTCCTCCGACTGTAAAGCCTCCAGCTGCCTGAGGGGCTTCTCTGCGCCCAGCTGGGAGGCTGCGCTCGTGAGTCACTCAGCAAAGCCAAGGAAATCTCCGAATGTATCCGATGCACCTTGGTTTTAACAGGACCTAACACATTTATTGATTCTTTGTCTGAAAGATATAAAAATTGTGCCAACTTTGATTACTTTTTTGTGCAAATTAAGTGTTTTTCTCCTGCTAATCAGTCTGGTGTCCATTTCATGATTAGACCAGCCCAAAGAACTTGAGGGCAGGAAGAAAAAAGCTGTTGTCCCCGCGGTGGTGAGACCGCAGCCTCCCTGCGTCTGCCTTGTCCAAACCATCACGTCGCACCTCAAACTCGTGCAACACCCCATGTCGCTATAGCTCAGGAAAGCTGGAAAAATTCCATGTTGGAGATGAAAGAACTCACACACTGCTCACAGCTCAGATTAGGTGCTTGGTAAATGGCAGCCAGGAACTGAGGGTGCTGAACAGCATGGTGGGTGGGAACCCACACCCAGCCAGCCAGCCGGCCTGGTCGGGACCCACCTACCTTACCAGACTTTCTTTATTCCACAGATATTGACTCCGGGGCCACGCACCCTCTGGGCACTGGGACACAGAGGTCATCAGGCTGTAGGATTTGTCCCCCGAGGGGCTGTCGGACAACATGGGAGCATGGCAGCAATAGATGCCTAAAGGTGGACCTGCCTGTTCGAAGGGTAAGCGCTGGGGCCTCCCTGGTGGCGCAGGGGTTATGTCTCAGCCTATGAAGCTATCAGCAGCCACTGCAGCGTGAGTTCGATCCCCGGCCAGGGAGCTTCCCACAGGGCGCAGCAGACCTCTCCTGGCTCCCCGCTGCTCCCCTCAGCAGTGTGTTTCAGTGGATCTGCCTGTTCTGCTCCCCACTCTGCCTCTGGTGAATCATCTCATCTCCCCACACCTCTGGCCTGCACCCCAGTTCTTGTATGCAAAAATAACTAAATCTTTAAAAAAAAGGGTAAGTGCTGTAAAGAGCAGCGACCAAGGAGGCACATCTTGAGCCAGATGATGGGGAAGACCTTTCAGAGGACACTTTGAACACATCTGTGTGATGTGAGGGGCACGGCTGTGAGGAGGGGGCCCTCCAGGCAGCTGGCAGAGCAAGTGCAAAGGCCCTGGGGCCCTTCTAAAAATCTGCTCCATGCTCTGAACGCTGACCTTCCTCGTAAATATACCTCATTTGTATATTTACAAATATCCCTGTGCAGAGGATTGGCCCCCAAATTATGCCACCTGGAGATAAAGATTGTTTTGAGTTGAAGGAAACTGAGAATCAGCAGAGCAGGAAGAGTTCTCTGCCCTCCTTTGTCTGCCTAAAAGCGGGATCCCTTTATCGTCAAGGACAGGGAGTCCTTGGTGGGGAGTCGATACCAAGATGAGTTTGCATAGACAGACCTTACTAAAAAGTCCTTCTCTTTCATTATACCCCCTTGAGTATATCCTAGTCCTTCCCCATAATTTATCCCGAAGAGCTCAAACCGCCTTTCCTTTGTTTCAGTGGTATACAAGCCCTCACGTAACTGCTTCTTTTCTTTTTTTTTTTGTTTCAGTTTTTCACTGGCCTGGTGATTTTATTTTGCATGTTTCTTTTTTGTGCTGTTTCTTTGTCCTGTAGAAACAGAACCCCAAATGACTCAGCACTTTGCAAGGGTTAGAAAGCTCCCGGGGGCTGGGAGGTCCAGGACCTCCCCATCCCGCCTCAGTTTCCCTTGCTGCTGCAGCCAAAGGGTGACTTTGGGTTCTGACTTTATATTAATTCATCTTTCTCCAAATCTCAACCACCATGTTTTTTAAACTAAAAATAATCTTAATCAAACTCCTTTCCTTGAACTAATCCTGACATAACTTTGAGTTTCACTTCCTTTCTGTTACCACACGTGTGAACAATGATAAAAATTGTGTCTTTTCTTCTCTTCATATGGCTTTTGTTAGTTTAATTTACAGACCCCTAGTTACTGAGCCTAAGAGGGGGGAGGGAGAGATTTTTCCTCCCCAACATCTTCAGTTTTCTGTCCTCAGTACATTTTGGCGATCATGATTCTAGAGTTTGGATGTACCACAATTCAGCCAGTTCGCTGAGCGATGTCTGGGGTGTCCCCAATGTCCTGTTACCGTAAGCACAGATGGTGCATATTTCCCCAGACTGGCAGGACCTGAAGATCTCCAGACAGCGCCGCCACCATCTGCTGGTGTTTGGGTTACTCCTCAGTCATCAAACATGGCCCGCACCGCCAGTCTAGAAACTGAAAGCAAAAAGCTGGAATGGCTTACACTTGACTAATTTTAGAATTTCTAAGTAGAACTAAGATGACTCAGCCCACAGTAAGCCCAAAATTGTTTGATGGGCCATCTGGTTCGTCAGAACAGGAGAGCACTTGCCTAGCAACCTGGGGGAGCCCCAACGAGGAAGACAAAAGCATTTTAATCCCGGAGAGGAGCCGGGGGCACCGCAGCAGACTGTTAGCTCCTTGAGGACAGGAATGTTGTTCCATAAATCGACTGCATAATGTCTGCACCTGCTTTCCTAGAAAATATTTCTGTATTGGGGCCTCCCTGGAGGCACAGGGGTTAAGTCTCAGCACTATGAAGCTGTCTGCAGCCACTGCAGCATGAGTTCGATCCCCGGCCAGGGAGCCTCCCACAGGGCGCAGCAGACTTCTCCTGTCTCCCTGCTGCTCCCCTCAGCAGTGTATTTCAGTGGATCCGCCTGTGCTGCTCCCCACTCTGTCTCTGGCGAGCCCTCTCACCCCCCACACCTCCGGCCTGCACCCCAGCTTGTGTGCATAAGTACGTAAATCTTTAAAAAATATTTTTGTATTTTCTGATGATGTTATAAAAGCAATGCAAGCAAAAGTACTGGCAACTCAGAGTCCTTGTTGTGCCCAGAAGCACCCCAAGTGAGCCCCTCAAATCCAGGCCTGTGCCCAGGATTGACCTGGGAAAGAAGATGGCAGCTTCAGAGGGTATTGGGCACACCTGAGGGAAAGGGGGTGTCCCGGAGGCTTCGATATGCTTTAGAAGTCTCTTCCCAGAAGTCGTTCTCCTTGGCCTCTGTGTTCCCCTAGTGCTGGCCCCTCACTGCCTGCCAGAAACTTGGGCTAGGGGCCCCCTTCTCAATTTCCACTTCCTCACCAGTGACACAGGCGAGAGTGCGGGTCCCTGAGAATCTGTCTCCTCCCACCCGCTATCCGGGTCTTTGCCCCAAGTTGGAGGGCTGTGTGGGGTGACGCTGGTCCTCCGCTTTGGGCCTTGAGAGGTGATCAGCCCTAAAGCCAGAGATCTTCCCAGATCTCTGAAGTGTTCTAGATCCGGGGGAGCTGGTCGGCCAGTCGCAGAAGCCTCACGAGACAGCTCAGAAGATTTCTGGAGCCAGAGACCCGAGGTTGCCATACCGGGAGACAGCAATGAAGGAAGTGGAAAGGTCACATTCTTTCCCTTAGGATTTCCACTCCTCTGAAGCTTCAGTGACAATTATTTTAAAAAGAGATTCAAGCTTCCTCATTCCTTCCAGGTGGGACGGGCTGCATGTTCTATCGGGTTCAAAATCTCTGGAGAGCTGCTTCCACGAAGGCAGAAGGCTTCACCTCTGACTCGAGCCAAATGATAGAACCGTAATATGAATTTATGGGGAGGGGTCCACATTACAACAATATAAGCACACAAATGAATTGGCATAAAGAGGGAAGGTCTACAAACATCTTTCTTTTTTTAGATTTTTTATTTATTTATGCATACAAGCTGGTTGCATACCAGAGGGGTGTGGGGGGTGAGAGGACTCACCTGAGACAGAGTGAGGCGCAGAACAGGCGGATCTACCAAAGTCCACTGCTGAGGGGAGCAGCGGGGAGACAGGAGAGGTCTGCTGCGCCCTGCGGGAAGCTCCCTGGCCAAGAATCGAACTCGTGCTGCAGTGGCTCTGGATAGCTTCATAACACTGTGCTTAACCCGTCGCGCCACCAGGGAAGCCCAGGTCTACAAACATCTTGGCAAAATCTGGGAGACTGGTGATGCAGAGGGAGTAGGGCCCCATCCCAAAAGAAACCGGCGTTCATCCTGGCTTTGTGAATAGAGAAGAGAGTCCTCCCGATTTCAGGTAGGAAAAGCCCTTCGGTGTGGTCGTAAAACGCCGTGTTCCTCTTGTCTGCAGTGGGCGCTGCTTTGAGAGTCTCTGTGTCTGTGTGATCAACTGCATCTTCCTCCAAGTCTTCGTGTAGAAGGGAGGTGTTGGGGGCCATAAGGGAGCAGGGGCAGGGGAACCACAGTCTCCTGGCTGCCAATTCCCAAAACTTGCTGGTTCTGAAACACAGCAAACCCAGCGGAACCAGGCTGACCCAGTTGGTAGATCCCTAAGTAAGAGGGGGGTCCTCAGCAAAGGGGAGTGTCCCAGGACCCCACCCCCACCTCAAGCCAGAGGGATCCAAGACACCCAGGACTACGAATCCCAGAACGCCATCACCACCGAGGGAAGGATGCTGAGGACTGAGGGTGGAGCTAAGCAATGGTTTTGGGATTTGAAAAGCAGACCTGTGAGCTTGGAGGGCGGCTATTCCTGTGGTTGTGGATCGCCAGGCTTTTGAGTGGGCCATGAGATTTCAGCTCAGCGGAACTGGTAGGACACATTCACCAATTTATTCTTTATCTTTTCCCTTTCCCTTTTTGTAAATAAACCCTTCTATTAATTTTATCATGTGTGTCTGCAGTTGAGTCTTTTAAGTCTCTTTTAAGCGCATGGGTGAGAACCCAGACAGGCACCCCATTTATATCGGGGCTGCCCTGTAACACTTACACACTTAGAACTGCAGGACGTGACCCCAAAACAGATACATAGGGAGAAACAACAATAGCAGGATTTAGTTATGCAGGGAGGTGAGAGGAGGAAGAGCTAAGAAAAAGAGGAGGAGAGAGAGGAGAGTAGTGACAGGCTGGCGCGTGCCCAGACGCCCTCTGCCCTGCATCGCGTCCGGAGCTGCAGCGGGCACACTGGCGGTTTCTCTGCAGACACCCCTCCTCTCCAGCAGTCGACCTGCTGAAGCCCCAGCCCTGGCCCTATTTCCCATCAGCTCCTGCTCACAGAGTGGAGTTTGAAAATCTCCACCTTCGACCATGGAGTCAGCTACGAGCGCCGCCCACTGACTCAGAGATTGCGACTGTTCCTCTCACAGTTCTGCTGAGCTGCACATCTTGCAACGGTTTCGTCAGTTGCCTGTGGAGGCGTTCCCGTTGGGCTGACTTCCTGGGTCCTAAGGAGAACCCCCATAGTCCCCCTACTCAGCCTTTTCTTTTCATTTTATGTGTGTACATATATACACACACACACATATATATACACGTTTACATATATATACATACATATATATACATATACACACACATATACACACGCACACATAAAATGAAAAGAAAAAAATATATATATAATGTCAATATATATAATGTTATTATGTGTGTGTGTATATATCTCAGTTTGGGAGACGTTGCCAAGTATACCCACTTTCCTGGCAAAGGACTTGAACCTCACTCATTCATTCAACTGATTCGACTCAAGGCCATGGAGAACTTTCCGCTGAGTCCTTCTCAAATGTCTCAAGGTCTCTTATTGGTTCTTTCTAGATCATCTGCCCATCCCGGCCAGTCTCTGCGGCTACGGTAAAGCAAGGTGGGGTGGCTTAGGCCCAGCGGCCGCCAGGGTGAGTCACCTTGGGAAGAGACATGGGCTGGGAGGAGGCGAGTGGGGGGCAGAGCAGGCATCTGTTTCCAGAAGAGTGGCAGGTGGGGAAGGAAGGAAACACCGAGAACTATCTTTATAGGAATGTAGAGTGATGAAAATGTAGGGGAGCAAAAATCTGCCACTCCAAAATATGTTTTCTTGGGACAAGGCCACTTTCACGGGCGGGACTGTAAAAACTGGGTGGGGGTTGCTCCCGAAAAAGATATTTACAGGAAAACCTCTGTGAGGGTGTGTCCCAGGGAGACCTAATCTCCTGATCCCTGTGCGGTGGAGAAGGCAGCACTTCTACGCCCGCCTGCTGCTGCTTCCTCGCCTGCCTTTCCCCTTCTCAGCCCCAGAGCCCTGGAGCTTGGCTGAGATATTCAAGGTGGTTTCTGAAGTTAGGCGGCGAGTTATTAGCCTTGTGGGTTATCAGCCACGTGGCCTCTCCCACGGACTCAGAAAGCGGATGTGTTATTAGTAAACTCTTTTTTGGCTTTTTCTCTTATCCATCTAACGCTTGCTTGATTTATTTTTTATTTTATTTTATTTTTTTTTGGCCAGTCTAGAAGAACCCAGACGTTCTTCCTCTGGTTCCCTTGGTGTCCAGACAAAAGCTGGAGTGGGGTGGGCGGAGGCTGCGGTGGGCCCAGACCAGGGAAGCCCAAAGGAAAACCGTTTTGCAGTCGGTCAGCACTCCAGAGGGGGTCCCATCGCACGGCCTCCTGCGCCCCCATCAGGCTTCCCCCCGAAGGCCACTTACCGGGGCTCCCTGCCCCAGGCGGCAGCCGGGTGGCTGGTGGTTCCCTCCCCAGGAGCATCAGCCTCACCTTGGTGGTGACGGAAAGCGGAATGCTGGGATGCGCTCCTGGGCCTCCCCCGCCGGCCAGTATCCAGACCACTGAGGGGTCCCTGCACTTCCCCGTTACTGGCAGGGCCTTGGGGGGCCTCTGTGTCCCTGCGGCTGCTCAGTGCTGCTGTCCCGGCCAGCGGCCAGACGAGGGCATCTCGCCACAGCTGCTTCTGAGGCCATGGCTCTGCCATGGGGTCTTTTTTTTTTTTTTAAGATTCATTTATGCACACAAGAGCTGGGGTGCAGGCCAGAGGTGTGGGGGTGAGAGGATTCCCCAGAGACAGAGTGGGGAGCAAAACAGGCGGATCGACTGAAGTACACTGCTGAGGGGAGCAGCGGGAGACAGGAGGGGTCTGCTGCGCCCTGTGGGAAGCTCCCTGGCCGGGGATCGAACTCTTGCTGTGGTGGCTGCTGATAGCCTCATAGTGCTGAGACTTAACCTGCTGCACCACCAGGGAGGCCTAAAATTTCTGCCAGCCGGGTCCAGCTCTCACATCTCCTGTCATTAAGACCTTCCTCTCCACCCCACGCGATGGCTGCTTCCTGCTTCCTCCAGCTGTGTTCCCAGAAGACATCACTTTCCCGCCAAATGCTCTAGAAACTGCGTGTGCCAAGGGAAGACCCTCCTGAGCTGGGGAACCCGTGTTGCGAGTCCCCAAAGCCTGCCTGACTTCTGTCCGCCCCCCCGGCCCTGGTCCTAGGCTCTGATGGGCTGGAAAAGGGCATTTCCTGTATCATTTCTCCTGCCCGAAGAGCTGGCAGCGCTGCAAACCCGTAAACCCGGCCACCGGCTGGGGAAGCCCAGAGACCTCGTGGGGGACATCCAGGCTGCCCCTGGCCCCTGCAGCCCGGTCCCGTGCACAGTCCAGCTGCTGACAGGCGCTCCCTGGGCCTCAGTGACAGCTCAGCTTTCTCTTCTGGGCAGTTAAGGGTCCCGTCCAGCCAGGGCCGGCGGCGTCTGCCTGGGGACCAGAGGAGGCTCCAGCCAGTTTGGCCAGTTCCCAGGCACTCTCCGATTCCTCTGCAGGTTTACTTTTCTCCCCTGGAAACCCTACCTGGATTTGCAGGTGACATGTGCTCCCTGTCACTCCAGATCCTCAGGCCCACGGGAAGTCAACTGCTTGGCATGTGCTGCCTCTTAGGTTTCTCTTTCTTCGTGAAAGAGGATTTACCATCTCCGTAACTGCCACCTGGCCCTCGGCCAAGCTCCCTGGTAGCGTTTGCACAGGAGACTTTCTCCTCCTCAGCCAGGAGAGAGGTTCTGGTAACGATGACAAAGCTTGAAAAGCCAAAGTCGGATAAACTCCTGCATCTGCTATGCCAAGCACACAGGGCGGCTGGCATCTCGCACCAGCTTCTGGATGCTGCTGAAGCCCAGGAAAACAGGGCTGCGTTCAGCACGGTTTGCAAAGGCGTGGTGCTGCCTTTCTCCAAATGTTTGGATTTGGAGTGTGTTTAAAACATCGAGGCCTCCCTGGTGGCACAGGGGTTAAGTCTCAGCACTGTGAAGCTGTCAGCAGCCACTGCAGCACGAGTTCGATCCCCGGCCAGGGAGCTTCCCACAGGGCGCAGCAGACCTCTCCCGTCTCCCCCTGCTCCCCCTGTTTCAGTAGATCCACCTGCTCTGCTCCCCACTCTGTCTCTGGTGCTACTTTTGTTCTGGTATCACTCTGGACATTTGCTTCCAGGGACATAGCGGACCCTCAAATAACATCATCACCTTGTCAGACCGATGAGAGGAAAATCCCGGCCCAAGGGGATTCACCTGCTTTTGTTGTTTGTCCTTCTGCTTAGAGGCGGCTCCAAGTGCTCCTGGGCTCACCTGCAGCAGGGAGAGACACCCGCGGGGGCGCCTTTGGCATCGCACCACCCGCCGGCTCGGAAGGCATCGGGTGCTCTCTGGTTGGTGGCGTTCAGGTGGTTTCCAGTCTTTTGCGACGGCAAACAGCACTGCAAAAGTAAGCTTGTAGACGGGGCGTCTCAGCCTTGGGGGTGTCCAGCTTTAGAACCAACTCCCAGAAGTGAGATGGTCTCTGAATCTGTGCCCAGAACTCACTGCGAGGCCTGAGGCTGAGCCAAGTCTCCTCAGTCAGCCTCTGGCCCCCCCCAGGCCCGTCCCCCAAGTGCACCATGTGGCCCTGGACACAGTCAGGCGGGGGCTGGTGAGGAGACGGGGGTCCTGCCCCCCAGGTAGTCTCTGGCCTCTCTTCATGCTGGCCTATACCCCAGCTCTTGTATGCATAAGTACAAAAAGAAATCTTTAAAATAAAACAGTAATCTAGTACGTGAACTATTTTCTCAACTTCTGTGAGCCCTTCTGGAAAATTACCTAACCCCAAGAGGAGGCTGTGGGATCCCCAGTTTATAGCGGCGTCTGCAGGGGCGCTTCTGTGGGGTGTGTAGTAGAGAACACCATCGAGCTCTGCTTTTAGAGGCGCCTCTTTCCCTCTTTTAAATGTCTCTAGTTTATGTTATTCTTGGGGAACATGCCCAAACTCTAGAAAAGCCCTTATTTTATTTTTTAAATATTTTTTATTTTTTCTAAAGATTTATTTTTATTTACATACAAGTTGGGGTGCAGGCCAGAGGTATGGGTGGTGAGAGGATTCACCAGAGACAGAGTGGGGAGCAGAACAGGCGGACTGACTGAAACACACTGCTGAGGGGAGCAGCGGAGAGACAGGAGGGGTCTGCTGCGCCATGTGGGAAGCTCCCTGGCCAGGGATCAAACTCAGGCCTTAGGGCTCGTAGCGCTGAGACCTATCCCTAGGCCACCAGGAAGGCCCCTGAAAGTCCTTATTTTAATATAAGAAAGAAAAATACTTGACTGGCTCCGCGTGTGACGGAAGCAGGGCCAGAAGCCAGTCACGCCTCCGGCACAGGCTGAACTGGAAGTTTGGTGAATCATCCAGAGAGGTGACCCAAGTGTGGGTCGTCCTTTTCATCTTATTTTTCCCCCTTTCTTGGGAGGTTATGATCTCTTCAAAGACTATCTTTGCTTTGACTCTACGTGGCTTTAGCTAAAATAGTGATAACAGCAAAACAGAACAAAAACAGACGGACAATTTGCGGAGGAGCGCAGGGCTGACCGGGAAGGCGCGTCCTCTCGGAAGAGCGGGGCTTTGGTCTGAGTGTCTGCTCCTTTGGTTGCCTTGATGTGGGGGTGTTGGTAGAGAGAGACCCCAAATAATAATGGGGTCTCCTAGCAGAGCATTAGGAAGTTTTCTGTGGGTTTTCTGAGTATGAACACCCGCTAACAGCCCTTTGAGGCCTTTTTTAAAGATTTATTTATTTATGCATACAGGGGTGTTGGCCAGAGGTATGGGGCGGAGGGTGAGAGGATCGCCCAGAGACAGAGTGGGGAGCAGAACAGGCGGACCTACTGAACTACACTGCTGAGGGGAGCAGCGGGGAGACAGGAAAGGTCTGCTGGGCCCATGGGAAGCTCCCTGGCTGGGGATCGAACTCGTGCTGCAGTGGCCTGGTCAGCTTCATAGTGCTGAGACGTAACACCTTGCACCACCAGGGTGACCCCCTTTGAGGTCTTTCTAAGCTGGCGCAGCCAGTGAGTGGCAGGGCTGGGACGCCTCCTGACCCCAGAGACTCAGCCCTGTGGCGGCAGGAGTCAGACCGGGCGCTGCGGCACTGGCTGGGCGAGCTCAGTGTTCACCTTACTTGAACCTTGGCCCCTTCTGCAGAAGGCCTTACTGGGCGGCCTCAAAGCACATCGGTGCCCATGAGAGGGAAGAGGCACAGGTTCCTGCTGAGCAGGCCTCGCGCCAGACCCCTGAGGCTGCATCTCCAAGCTGAGCAGGGTGGAGTCGAGATTCCCGCAGGGAGCCTGGGAGCTGAGGTCTGCACGGAGCGAGGCAGCCCTCAGTGCGTGGGGCGTCATCCGGAAGCTTCTTCTGTTTAAAACTCCTTGACCTTGGGGGTCTTCCTCTTTTCTCCTCTTGCATCCCTCCCCTCCTTCTTTTCTCTTTAAATGCCCAACGTTATTGTTTGGCATCTTTTCCTAAGCACCCACCTGAGCCGGGCAGGCGATGGGAACGCAGCTGGCACTGGGCAGGATTAAGGAAAGATTAAGGTCTTTGTGGATTTCTCATCTCTCTGCAGAGACAAGACCTGAGGTCTTGCAAAAGAATTCCCCTGCTGCCAGCTGCTGCTGGGCTGTGTGTGGATTGCCTCGGCTGGGTGGGGCTCCCACTCTGCAACCTTCGCAGGGAGGCGAACCCAGGCTGCCAACCGGGTGAGGAGTAGGTGGGCCAGGTGAGTGTCAGGCTGGGCTGCGTCTCCAGCCGGGCCAAGCCGCTCACCTCTGGGGCCAGTTGCCTCAGCCTCACAGACAAGCCAGGTCACGCCGAAACTCTGCTCCCGATTCCAGCCCCGAAGGGTGTGGTCCTGCCGCCATCCCCGCCCCTCCTGCTCGCACGGAAGGCCGGTCCCCTACTCTGGCCTCAGTTTCCCTCTTGTTGGCCTCCTGAAGGACTTCATATCTTTTTTTTTTTTAAGATTTATTTATGCAGACAAGAGCCTGGGTGCAGGCCAGAGGTGTGGGGGGTGAGAGGATTCACCAGAGACAGAGTGAGGAGCAGAACAGGCGGATCTACTGAAATCCACTGCTGAGGGGAGCAGCGGGGAGACAGGAAAGGTCTGCTGCGTCCTGTGGGAAGCTCCCTGGCCGGGGATCGAACTCAGGCCACAGTGGCTGCCGATAGCTTCATAGTGCTGAGACTTAACCCCTTGTGCCACCGGGGAGGCCCAAGGACTTCACATCTCTGATGGTCCTTCCCACCTCTCCCTCCTGGCTCTAGCAGCCTGCGCAGCTGCTCCCAGAGGATGAGAAAACAAAGCCCTCTGCCTTTGCCCTCCGCCCTCTGCCCTCTACCCGCCCCTCACCCCGCCTTCCTCTGCTTTCCTCCAGAGACAAGCTTCTCCACAGCGCTCACGGCCTCCATTCCTCTCTCCCGTCCATGCTCCAGCAGCCGCAGGCTGAAGTCTTGCCAGGCCGGCAACACCCGAGTCATACACCCCGGGTGCAGGGCGGACCCCCCGGGACTTGCGCTCAGGCACGAGGACCAGGCCCAGCTGAGGTCGGTTGAGAGCAGGCCCTGAGAACCTTACCGCCCCCTTGACTACCTGGAAGAATGAACACGGGGGGCTGACCCCAGCTAGGGCTGCTACCAGAAATCGCCTTCCTCTCCACTGCAGGGCAAACATCGACTCACAGGGCAGTGGGCCTTCAACCCAGGCCCCCCTCCTCCGTGTGAGCCCCCCGGCCCCTGAGGCCCCAGGCGCTACCCCTCATCTCCACTGGGATGGACTCCCCGTGCTGGTGGTTAAATCTGGCTCTTCTCCTGAGCACCCTTCCCTCGCTCGGCCAGGCCAGGGGGCGCCCTGGGGCGGGGGCTCCCTCTCCCTCAAGTCCTCGTGTTCCGGGGCTTTGTGGGGGGCTCCTCAGGTGGCCACTTTCTGCTCCAGGACCCTCCTCACCATCCTTTGGTGCCACGCTCCTGGCCTCACCCTTCTCTCTCCGCTGGTGGCTTCTCCTTGGCCCCCTCCCCGTGGCTGGGCGCGCGGCTGGTTTTCTTCACAGCGGGACCCTCACAGCTGGTCTTGCCGTGCTGCGGTCTTCAGCACGATGGAGCGGCTGAGGGCGCCCCACGAACACCCCCAGCCTGACACCCGTGCTCGAAGGTCTCTGGTCGCTCTACTCTCACTGCGCCCAGAATGAGAATGAGACCCCCCCCATTGCCCCACCTCTTCCCCAGCTCCAGAAATGGTGCCCCCTCAACCCAGTGCCCGAGCCACATCTCGATTCTTCCATGCCCTCCCGGAGCCCCCACCCCACCAGCCCAAGCTTGATCCCAAGAAGCCAGCCCGGTGCCCCGATGCCAAAATGATGCCAGCAGGGTTTGGGGAAGGACTTTAAGGCGAAACTGGGTCAGCAGGAGGCAGGAGACCCACGCTCAGACCTGCCCCTCCGGATGGCTGGGGGTGGCAGCTTCTAGCGTAGTTTGGGAGGTGGGCTCAGGCGAGCAGGGAGCTGAACTTGGCTGGCGGGGAGCGGCCGAGGGCACAGGCCTGCAGCGTGGTGGTGTCGTTGGTGGGGACGGGACAGCCGCAGGGTGGGCTGAGACCCCTGGGCACTCAGGTCGGCCATCTGGGGAGAGGCCTTTTCAGGTGGCCGGCACTTCCCGATGGATGACCCCTGGCTCTGGAACGCGGCCCACGGGGTCCCCGCCTCCCGGTTCCCTCTCAGGGGTGTCTTGGCCCCCCCGTGACTCACGACGGGCCCCGCGCCCCCTTGCCCCCGGAGAAGGTGAAGCCGGCGCAGAGTGCAGCCGGCCGCGCCCCCGCCCCTGCCCATTTGGGGGTCGCCGTGACTCCACTGCTCATTCCACGTTCCACTGTCTTCACCCCCACCTTGCTCCCCAAGACTGGCCACACCACCCTGCCGGGACGCCGCCATCTCCTCCCGTGTGGTTGCCAGCCCTGGTTTTGCACGTCTTGCCGCGGAGCTCTTGCTAAAATGAAAGTTACTGCAGGAGGGGGCCTCCCCGGTGGCGCAGCGGTTGGGCGCTGCGCTGTGGAGCTGTCGGCAGCGGCGACACGAGTTCGATGCCCAGCTGGGGAGATTCCCACATGGCACGGCAGACCTCTCCTGCCTCGCCCCTGCTCCCCTCAGCAGTGTGTTTCCGCCCATCTGCCTGTTCTGCTCCCCACTCTGTCTCTGGTGAACCCTCTCACCACCCCACATCTCTGGCCTGTACCCCAGCTTGTATGCAAAAATAAATAAATCTTTAAAAAAAAAGTTACTACAGGAATCAGGTTGTTTACGACCATTTCACGCCCCCTATTCCTGTTAAGGTGAAATCTGACCTCCCTAACTTGGTTCACACACCCCTTCAGGGGTGCCTCTCCTTGCCTCTCCCGGGGTGCTCTCGAGAGACACCAGATTAACAGAGAGGCTCACAGGACCCCTCTGGGTCTTGTGCACTCATCCTTCTGTCCTTGGCTTGGCTTAGATGTCACTTCCTCCAGGAAGCCTTCCCTGATGCATCCTGCCTAAGCAAAACAATATCAAGTCAGATCAAAAATTGAGTCATAAGCTCCTTTCCTCCCTGAGGCAGGATCAGAATGATGTTTGCATAACCAACATTTTACTTGCCTCCTTTGTTACAGATCGGTGGAAATCGGGTAGGGATAGCATCTAAATATAAATAATTACATCACTCTCCAAAACACAGATCTCTACCTGATCTCTGACTGGGGTGATCAAGTGATTGGTAGAGAAGTCAGAAAATAAAATAGAAGCAGAGACTCAATAACATGTACAGTTAGCTCACAAAAAAAAATCCTTAACTGGATTTTATAGAAAATGGATGGTTTTCTTCTCAATGGGTGGTCCATTATTCCAATGACAGATTATAGAATTGTTTTCTGCCTTTCACATATTAAATCACAATATAACATTAAATTCAATTTAAATATTGACTACTGAATCATCTTCTGGAATTGTAAGCACATTCTTGGATAACCATTTCATTTATATTCTTGTGGTTATTGCTGTCGGGGGTGGCCTGAGGGCTGTCTCCGAGTAAGAGGCAGGCAGTGGGGTATTTTTGACACTCATTGGCATCGCTGCTTCTTGTGCCCTAGGGCTTTGGCACATAGTAAGGAGCGAATCCATACTGATGAATGGATGGATGGATGGATGGATGGATGGATGGATGAAACTCCAGATTTGGTGATACTGGCCCCCCCTGACCAATCTCACGAGTCACACAGACCAGGGGCAGCTTCCACTGTCCGAGGCCTCTCCCCCCAGGTCATCAGTTGTCCCAGCTGAGCCGTCCCCACGATGGCCGGAGGCGGGATGGAGGAAGCTCAGGGCAGGGAGCAGGCCAGGTCAGACCTGGCCTGGTGGACATTCTCAGCAGGATGAGAAGCCCTGGGGGAATGAAACACATCACTTTCTGTATTCCTTATTTTATTTTTCCAGTTCAGTGCAAATCTCTGAAAACCAGAGCCGGCGGTGCAGAATGAAATTCAGGCCTGGGCACAGCGTGGACACAGGTTGGTCACCTGAGGAGTCCCCCTCTCCCCCCCACCCCCACCCCACCATGCCTGGCGTCCGCGCGCCATCTTGTGGCCAAACCTGTGAACTGCACACCTGCCAGGCTGGTTTCCTGAGCCGCTGGCCAGGGAGACTGGAGGATTTGGACCCGGATCTGCAGTCCCACCAGAGTGGGGTCCAAAGGCCTATGCTTAATACTGACTTGACGCCCCCCAGCCGCGGGACCTAAGTGGGTTCGAGTTCCTTCTCTGCACCACGGGGACAGTGACACTGTCATCCTCTCCCCGGCTAAAGGCCTGTGCAAAGCGCGAGAACTGCTGCTCAGGAGTTTCCGACCGCAGCGCTGCCACGAAACAACAAAGGTGCTTCGGTGACTTGGAGGTTAGCACCGGAAGGGATTCGGGTGGGGGGTCACGCCGTCTGACCTCGTGTTTCAGGGAGGAAGGGACCCAGGAAAGGGGCAAACAGCCGACTGAGCTGGGCCCTCTGTCTAATCCTGACCCCGGGCGCGCGTTTCCGGAGGGACCGTGCACCCCAAGGCTGACGCCTCAGCCTCTGCTCTGTCTTCCCGCAGCCTTCAGAACGGTTTTTCACCTTCCAGCTGTGGAAGTGGAGGCTCAGAGAGAGGCTGTGATTGCACGGACTGGGGGAGTGGGGGGCCAGGGCCAGACCCGGCTCGACGCCCCCGCAGGCCACCGCGGGCCCAGGCCCGGGGAGCGATGCGCTCCCTCTCGGGGGCGAACGAGGCGCGAAGGAGCGGTGCGTTCGCTCAGGTCTGCGCTGGACCTGGAGCAAGTCAGTGACCTCGCTCCTGGTTTGGGGACAGTGCAATAAAGGACACACAGTGGCTCCTGCCTCGGAGGAGGCAGTGCCGGAGCCAGTGGCCAGCAAAAGCATGTCCTCCTCCGCCCCACCTGCCCAGCTGGTCACCTGCTCCGGAAGCACGTGGCCGAGCCTCCAGTCATGCAGGCGTGGAGCCTCGCCCCCGGGGGTTCCCCCCACTTCCCAGCACACTCATGGGAAGAGGGGTAGGGGCAGCCCTTGCTGGAAATACCCCGCACCCTGAGGGGTGATGGCCACCCCCATCCTTTAATGGAGCGCAAACTACCTCCAGTTCTGGGGGAGCCAGGGATGGGGGGTCTCTGGGCAGCTCTCCTGGGGCTCTGTGGTCCTAAACTCCCCAACAGAGGCAGACCCCACCCACACTCGGAACTGGGCTGCTCTGACCAGGCAGCCTGAGGCCCACGCACGGATTAGCCCGCGGTCAGCTCTGCTCTGTGTCCTTGACCCCGTGGACAGGAAGTGCCTCCCTCCCCTCTGACCACTGCTTTTGTGTCCCCCGGGACCCCTTTCTAACTCAGCATCAGGGATCCTTTCACGGAGCAGACTGGACCTGGGAGGAAGGTCCCCCAGCCATTAATGAGGGGGACGGGGCGATGAGGTGGGTGCTTGTTTACTGTGCTCCACTTTTCTAGGTTCCTTGGAACCAGGGGTCATTGCCCATCCCCCACAAGACCCGTGTCTGCCTTAGACCACTTGCCAGTCTCTGCCGCTGAGTCGACGTTCTTTGGAGGGCCACCCCACAAACTAGAAATCATGTTAAAATGCACCTGCTGCATGCAATAGAAATATTTTCTTTGGTGTCAATGAAAATAGAAATTACAACCGCTGGTGCTGGCGTCCACCTCAGGAGCGTGTCTGAGCCCAGCGGTGGGGAGGTTCGCTGCACACACTGAGAAAATGAGTAAATCCACTGAGAAAAAGGGGTTTGTGTTTCTTATTATTAGGAAAGGAAGATGCCAGTGTGAGTCTTAGGAACTGATTTGCAGTTGGAAGGTTTAATACAACCCTTTTCAATATACGTAGAGATGAATGTAGGAGCAATTGCCTGTGCACACACATGCATACTCACGCACACACCCATGTCCATTGCACGTGCACATACATATGCAGGCACACGCGTGTCTACACACTGCACACATATACAGTGTCCATGTATGTGCATACACACACATGCACACTTGCATGCCTGCACACATATGCTTCCTACCTTGGTCCAGCAGGCACCAACACCCTGCACCACGATCACACCCAGCACCCAGAGGGCAGCTCCTAAATCCCACTGTCCTGAAATGACACGAGACTGGAGGGTCACGGGGCTGAGGCAGGAGAAGGACAAGGTGACCCGGAACTTCTTTTTTATTTTAAAGATTTATTTATTTATGCATACAAGAGCTGGGGTGTAGGCCAAGGAACCAGAGGAGGGGGGTGGTGAGAGGATTCCCCAGAGACAGAGTTTGAGGAGCAGATCGACTGAAGTACACTGCTGAGCAGAGCAGCAGGGAGACAGGAGAGGTCTGCTGCGCCATGTGGGAAGCTCCCTGGCCGGGGATCGAACTTGTGCTGCAGTGGCTGTGATAGCTTCGCAGTGCTGAGACTTAATCCCCCGTGCCACCAGGGAGGCCCTGGTTATTGTTTTTGTTTTGTTTTGTTTTTCAGACAAACGTGGTCTTTTGTTCCCGAGTTCGCCCACGTTCTAGATTTGGTGGATTGCTGTCCTCCGTGTTCTCCTCCCTCCTCTTATTCCGAACTGTCATTCCTATAACCACTGGGTAGGTGACTGCCTTTGAAGATGGGGGCGAGGAGGGGGGTCTCCATTATCACCTCTGCCCACTCTTAGGCTGGAGTCCAGCCCGAGCAATGGCGGGTGTGGCGGGGGAGGGTATTAAGTTCATAAAGGAAAAAGCATCTAGGTATATGCCTAGAAAGGAAGTTCGGAAAAAAAAAACCCAAAACCGAATCGGACCCATAAAAAAGTTCATGGAGATTGCTGGAAAACGTCGCGCTCTCACTAGCAGACAGGAAGAGCTAAAATAAAGATACACTATGTGCAAAAAAACGATAAAGCACATGGACTCAGTGGAGCCAAAGGAGGGTAAAACCTTACCCAGAAAACCGCACAACCTAACCCGGGGCATCACAGCAGACTCGGTGGGGGAGAGGTTGTGCCGGCAGCCGCCAGCAGGGGCCTTCCCGCGGGACTGTGCGGCCAGCGTGGCGGGGGCAGACTCCAAGCTGCAGGCTTGGGGCTGGGGACGCTCGAGCTCCTCAGGTCGGTGGGGTCCCGGAGCTCGCACAGCCCGCGCCCCAGGCACCTGCAGGCACTCGCGCCCGAGGCCGCCCGAGTCCAGCTCCCGCTGCCCGGGCTGGGCTGGCGAAGGGCTCGGGGTGCAGGTCCCCGCCTTGACCGCCCCGATTTTCCTCCTGGTGTCCAGCAGCCGGGCCCCTAAGGTTGGGCAAGGACCCTCAACACAGTGGGCACGGGGGGCTGGCCAGGACCTCGGCGCCCGGTGTCAGCACCGACAGGTGCCCCCCGACGTCGGACGCGCGCCCCGGCTCCCCGCAGCCCCGCAGGCCCCGCCGCGGCCCTGCCCAATCAGCGTCTCCCGGGCAATCCACATCGGCGCCCCCGGGGCACTCACGTGCGCATTAGCATTTGAGAACCGCTGTTCCGAGTTTTGCACCAATTAGGCTAAATGGGTTCATTCCCAGCGGGAAGAGGGAAGAGCCTGGTCTGAGGCCGAATTTCAGCTCCTGGGGGGCAGGGGGAGGCGCCCTTTGTCATTCCCCCGGGATCGGCCTTTTCAATGGCCCCCCGGACAGCGACCCCACCTGCCGCCAGCTGTTCCCATTTTAAGTCAGGGCTTTATAGATTTAGTTTTTTTCTTTCTTTCTTTTTTTCAAATAGGACCTCATGTGATTTATTGCATAATCGTTTCTCCTCACACTGGTGGGGGGTGGGGGGGCGAAACCTTTCAGCACATACCAAGCTGGACTCTGGCTCGCCTTGCTTCGCCTGCTGAATTTTTAAAAATTTTCAACTAGGACCCTATTACTGGTTTTCAGGAAAATCTAAAAATAAGTTTCTTTGTGCCTAGTTCTCCCACCCACCGTCCCAGGCGGGATGGGGGCTAGGTTGGCATTGGGCCAGGGCTGCCTGCATTTCCAGCCCGAGGCCAGGCGTGGGAAGTGGGCACCATCCCCCCCCAAGGCCCTGCTGGTGGGGTGTGTGCTCCACCGGCGGGCACGGGCTGGGAGCTCACACTCACACTCACACTCACACTCACACACGTTGTGTTGCTCTCTCCACCTGCCAGGGAGCCATCCCCACTCTGTCCCCACTCTAGGAGGGGCAGACCTAGGGGAGCAAGAGGCCCCATCCCAGAGGAAACAGGGGGAGCCCCGCAGGAGCAAGTGGGGTGCAGGGGGATTGGGTTCCCTCAACACTGTTGGGTCTAAGGAACCCCACCAGAAGATGTAGGGAAGATCCTGGTCCCTTCTCAGGAGAAACTGTGTGTGTGTGTGTGTGTGTCTGTGTGTGTGTGTGTGTGTGTGTGTGTGTGTGTCTGTGTGTGTGTGTGTGTGTGTGTGTGTCTGTGTCTGTGTGTGTGTGTGTGCGCGCGCATGCACACGGGCGCAGTTTAACTTAACAACTCCACATCCACAAGACTTCACAAGAACTCTTCTTCTTCCAAGCCTCTGGAACTTAGGTTACAGAACCCTTGCATTATCTCCCCCCTCTCCCCCCATGAACTTTCATATTGTTTCTTGGCTATCAGGAAAATGCCATTCCTGCCTTTCTCCTCCTAAATATCTCTGCAATCTGTGGAGTATTGCAAAAGGGGGGTGGGGAAAGGCAGAGAAGGGGGGGAGGTGAAGTTCTCTGGTTCTTCCCTCCCCCTGCCTGACCTGTGCCCCCCTGCACCTTGCTCCAGGCTCAGGCACACACATCCCACCTAGAGGGCCACCCAGCCAGACATGCAGTGTCTCCATGGAAGGCAGAAGAGGTTGGGAAATGGGATGTCAGAGGGTGAGTTATGTGTCAGTGAGATCAGTAGCAGCAAAACTGAGTTAGCCCACTCATCCCAACAACACATGAGCTTTCCTCTACTCAGCTTGAGAGTCCAGCTCCACTGAAGCTGACCTCTGTGCTGAGACGAGGGAGGACCTACTATGTGCAAGTAAGGACCTACTATGTGGCTTATACACCGCCTCCCATTTTATCACCACCAGAACTTGACACTCCAGCTGGACTGGTGTGACCCGCCTGGAAGTGGGGAGGGGGAGTTGAGCCAGGCCACCTAGCTCCAGACTGGGCTTCACTGCTGTCTGCTGACAACTACCCCAGAGTGTCTCTCTCCAGTGTTTGGTGTATTTATTTCTTCTGGTTGCTGCAACAAAAGCCCACTTGCAGGTTTATTCTCTTACCGTTCTGTAAAACACAAGTGCAAAGTGGGTTGGCAGGGCTGTGTTCCTTCTGGAATTTGGGGGAATCCATTCCTTGCCCTTCCAGCTTCTGCAGGTACCTACATTCCTTGGTTCAGGGGCCCCTCCCTGCACCTCCACAGGGCTGCCTTGGGCTCCCACAGCCTTCTCTGACTCTGAGTCCCCCAACCCCCTGGTAAGTCCCGCAGTGGTGGCTTCAGGCCTACCTGGGTAACCCTGGGATCACATCCCATCTCAAGACCCTTTACATTACCTCTGCAAAGTCCCCTTTGCCACGCCAGGTGGCAGAGCCAGGTCTGGGGATCAGGACGAGGCTCTCTGGGAGGCGCTAGCTGTGACCACTAGGTGAGGTGTGGCTTTTTCCATTTTGAATGATAACAAAAAGGCTTGCTGGACCTTCCATGTATTGGTTTAATTCCACCAGAAAAACCTGTTGATCAAGCAAAACTAGGTTTATTAGACCTCCTGCAGTAAAAGAGGACACCCCTTCCACAGAGTCTCAAATTAGGGGAATTAAGGAAAGGTATTTATAGGGTTTTAGGGCTTTGGCTGGGTGATTTTAAGCGGGTCTTTCAAGAGCAGGAGCTGGCTGGGATCAGCTGGAATCCTGACGTAACAGCCCTGGAATGGTGGGCCAGGGGGTGGGGGCCTGGAAGCCAGAGGGGAGGCCTAAGCTTATCTTCCAGGAGCAGGTGTTTCCTGGAGCCAGCAGTGAAGTGACTTTTGCGGGATCCCAGGATTGGCCAACACGGGGATTGTGTCGGTTTTAGGTCTCATTTATTACAATAATATTCTTACTGTAATAGGGTCCCTTTTTGAAGCGCCCCCTACAGGCCAGGTAAGGTGAACACAGTCTGACTCCTGCTACAACCTCAAGGCAAGTATTTCAACCTAACCTCAGCTTAATAAGGCCCCTGGGTTTTGGAGCAAAACACCCTCCTGGCTCTTCTGCCTACTTCCCAGGTGAGATGTGGGCAGGCAAATTCTCTGGATGAGTTTCCGTTTCCTCTGGAAAATCAGGTAATGACACTTCCTACTGCCAGGGTGAAGTTGTGTGCGTGTGTGCGTGTGCGCGCGCTTGTGGCTGGGGGCCTGGCGCCCACATCTTTGCGGAGGAGACACGGATCCGTCCGTGTGGAATCCTCAGGCTGTGGTGGGCCTGGCTCACGGCCGCGCTCCGGATTTCAGTCTCAGTCGTGTCCTGTATTGTCAGAGTGTCCTTTAGAGGCTGCATTATTTGAGCATGGTTCAAAATGGCCGCGCTGTGGCTATTCCTGTGGCTATTCTCTAGGTGAAACCAGAGGTCCAGCGAGGGCATGAGGCTTGTGGAGGGGGCTGAATTCCCCAAGTCCGAAGAGCTCAGCAGGCGAAATGCTTGTCCTTCCACTCCGACCTCAACACAGCGCCAAACTCTGCAGCCGTATTTTTGTGCAGTCAGATCCTCCTCCTCGTGTGAATCAGGAGCCCAAGCAGGGGTCTCCTTCCTGACCTTGCAGTGGACGTGTGTGTGCGCTGGGGCTCCCCGTAAATCCCCAAGAACCTGTGAGTCAGAGCCGTCCTCACTGTCCCCGTCCCCCCACATAAGGCCCTGCAGGCTTGTTTGGGGACGCACCACGAAAGCCCTCAGCAAACAAGACTTTCCCAGTAACTGGCGCACTTGGGCTTGGGGCTCACAGAATTATCACCAACCAATCAGATGGGCTTCCTTAGCTCTGATAAAATGTTTCCTCTTTTTTTTTTTTTTAAGATTTATTTATTTATGCATACAAGAGCTGGGGTGTAGGCCAGAGGTGTGGGGGGTGAGAGGGCTCTCCAGAGACAGAGTGGGGAGCAGAACAGGTGGAGCCACTGAAATCCTCTGTAAGGGGAGCAACGGGCGAGGCAGGAGAGGTCTGCTGCACCCTGTGGGAAGCTCCCTGGCCGGGGATCAAACTCGTGCTGCGTGTGGCTGCGGACGGTTTCATAGGCTGAGACTTAACCCCTTGTGCTACCAGGGAGACTCAAAATGTCTCCCCTTAATAGCAGTGGGTGGGAGAATGCACATGCCCTGGCCTCCCCAGGGCTCTCCTACCCCAGGAGGAGGGGCGGGTGGTGGAGGATGGAGGATGGAAGGATGGGAAGGCAGGTAGATTTCAACTAAGGTCATACGGGCCCTGGTATTGTTACAGGGCGACCCCGGTATAAAATGGGGTGCCTGACTGTGGGTCCTCACCCGTGTGCTTGAAAGGGACTTATTATAAGACTCAACTGCAGGCACACACAATAAAATTAATAAAGGGTTTATTTACAAAAGGAGGGGAAATAAGACAACTCAAGAAAAAAAAAAGAATACATTGGTGAATGCGTCCTACCAGTCCTGCCGAGCTAGAATCCCAACAATGGTGCACCAAAGCCCAGGGGAACCACCAAAGAGAGAGCCCCCCAAAGCCCACCTGTCTGGTTAAATACCACACATCATGCTTAACTCCACCCTCAGTCCCAGCATCCCCCCTTAGGTGACGACGCATTCTGGGATTCGTAGTCCTCGGTGTCTTGGCTCTCTCTGGCCTGAGGTGGGGGTGGGTCCGCAAAAACCTATCTGTGGTGTTTGCTCAGGCTGTCCTTTCTCCCCCAACAGTATTAAGACTCCACCCACCTCAGGAGAGTTCTGAACACTTAAATCCTGGCCAGCAGACCCCATGACTCAGCAGCTCCAAGCCCCAGAGGCCTCAGAAGCACTCCCCCCACAGCTGTACGTGGTGAAGAGGCTCCTTTATCGTTCTTTGTAATTACAGGAAAAACTGGTGATAACCTCAGGGCCCTTGTGGGCAAAGGGGTTAAAGGCACCCAGGCTGGGGCACATCCCTACCATGGCGGCTTCCCAGGACTGCAAATAGCTGGCAGCTGAGAGGGCACCCAGCCTCCTACTACAAAGCAAAGTCGTTGGCTGCAGTCAGCCAGCGCAGAGATATTTATGCAAATACCTAGATGAGGGCCTAGAAATGCAGATGATTTAAGTGGACTCCCTCATCAGTAGTTTAAAAAAGATTGTATTCAGGTGCTCTGGGGTCACTTTAAAATCTACAAACCTCAAAGAGCATTGAAACAAACTGTCTAGTGTCTAGTCAGGTTGGCACCTCATTGTAGGCAAATGCTGGCTGACGCCTTGGGGGCTTCCTGGCCAAAGTTAGGCTGTTTTGCCAGAGCTGGGCTGCAGGAGACCCATCCAAAAAGGCCTAAAAAATGAACCCCACTCTGCAGCAGGTGGAAGCTCTAATGAGGTCCTGGTTCCCAGGCCCAGTGTCTCCCGGCCCTGGGCCCCGTGGTGTGCCTGAGGCAGCTCCTCTCCCAGTGCGGCAGCAGCAGCCCTGTCCCCTGGGGCAAAGTGGCCCCACTCTCACCCCCCCACCCCCCACCCCCGCTGAGGCCACTGGAACCCTCCTAGTTGGCAGCTCCCCCAGCCCGGGAAAACTGCTGACACGACCCCTTCACGCTCACAAGGCCCAGGCAGCCCCCTGGGCTGACCCTCCTCCCCAGAGTAGTGGGCTGCAGTGGCCTCAGCGTCCTGACCTTTGGCATCGGGCCCCTGGGCTGATAAAGGCGCAGATACCAGCACTGGGCTCACTTGCTGTCGGTGGCCCAGCTGCACCTGCCCTGCTCTCGCATTCCGGCCCCCTGTGCTTGCTGCCACTCCCTTAATGCCCAAGTAAAATTGGGAAGCTGTGGGGAGTGGGCAGAGGCTCCTCTGGGAAGAAAGCTCTGGAAGGATTTCAGTCAGTTCTAGATTTTTCCACTTTAACATCATGATAATAATAATTACTATTACTGCAGTCTGTGCACTGCTAGAACATGGGGGTTTCCCCTGCAATCCTATGAATAATACCGAGTGACTGGAAGTTTGGGGAGCTGAAGAACCCCCCGGGGAGGCAGCAGCGAGCGAGGCCAAGGACAAGCCGCCACCTCCTGGGGCCTTCACCCTGTCAGGGGGGATGTAGGGGTGTTGACATGACCCAACAGGCAGTGAGAAAACTGCCCAGCAGCGCGAATGCTGGTCATCTGCCTGGCCCTGGCACCCCGTGCACCTGGCCGGAATGTTCCAGCATCTTCCACCCTCCCGACTTGATTTGTTGTTTATGGGTCAGTTGGGTGGGATGAGAGCTTGGAGAGGACGGGTCTCCAGCCTCTGCGTTCCCGGCTGTGCTCTAGTGCCCGGAACCAGTGAACATGCAGTGTGTGCTGCGTCGGTATGTGTGGAATGAAGGATGCAGGAGAGATAACTCGGCAGGGAGGGCGGGGGTGGGGGTGGGGGACCTGGTAGCCCTGCTGCTGGGAGAGCCACGGAGGAGGTGACTCGTTGGCCGCACCAGGCCCGGGGACCAGAGCTGCAGAAACGTGGGCACTGAGCCGCACAGACTCACTGGAGGGTCAGGCTTGCGTGGCAGCTGGCCCAGGGCTTGCAGACCTTGGGAGGCTGAGGGTTTGTTTTCATTTTAGATGTGTGGAAACTGAGGCACAGGCAAGGGATTTTGAACCCGGAGCTGTGGGACCCGGGTGTGGGGCGGCCAGGTGGCCTCAGCCTCAGTCCAGGTCTCCCTCCGCCCCTTGCAGGCTCAGACCTCGGCCGAGCCTCTGGCCAGGCAGAGTAGAGGGTGCACAGGCACCTGTGGGCCAGGTGGCAGAAGGGGAAGGGGTGACATTCAGATTCAGCTGTCCAGGAGCCCCTCAGCCCCTGAGACAGGGCCAGGACTGCACCCCGCTGGCCTCTCACTCCCAGATCTGGGGTGGGATTAGTGAGGAGTGGGAAATGGCCTCTGCTTACCATAGCGTACATCTTGTTTGCAATAATAGCTGCAATTCCAGCTTTTGACCGGAGTAAAATAATCCAGGCCCAATAAAAGAAAGCAGACAACTGGGGGGCCTGATAAATGGCTGAAGGGGTCACTTCACAGTGGAGGGGAGAAGAGGAATGACGCAAAAATCCCATGAATCGCAGACATGGAAAAATGACACCGCGTTTCTGTTCCACGAAGAGGTACATGCATGAAGCGAGACCACCGTAGGGAATGTATGAAGTGACATGGGGTGGCAGGGGAAAAGCCCTCGACACACCGGGACGTGAAGGAATCGGCGGACACATTTCGCTGCAGAAAATATTAAAATGTGAACTATTTCAAGCAGGAAGCAGGAACAGGGACTGGTAAATACCAGGACTTCTGGGGGCCTAGTTCCTGCTCATAAAGAGACCGTGGAGGCAGCACCAAAACCCTCACTCCTTTGCACCCCACGTGTCCCCCGGGCTTCCCACACGTAAACTCGAGCGGGTTTGGGGTCTTCCCTCTCTTCTCGTGTTTCCGTCTCATTTCCGTGGTGCTATTGGTGCTGCTTCTGCCAGTTGTAAAGCTGATGCAAACACTACCCTATTGACATAGTGCTTTAAAAACTGAGATAAATTCACATCCCTGAAGTTCACCATTTCAGCATCTTGCCCCGTTTGTGGCATTGAGAATGTTCGCAGCGTGGTGCGACTGTCCTTCTAGACAGTTCCCAAATGTTTCCATCCTCTGAGAGGAAGCCCTGTCCCTTTAGGACTCACTGAGGGGATGGGCCTTTCCTGTATCTTTCAAGGACACGGCAGTGCTTGGGCCTGCCTCCTCCATTTGGGGTGTCTCTGAGCCCCAGCTGTGTTGGGGGACGCACCTCATTTCTTGCTTCCAGTGGCTGGTCCTGCTCCAGTCTGCGTATGCACCTCCTCATCTCTGGGCCTGGGCTGAGGGGCGTCTGTGTTGTTCCCACTTGTTGCGTGCAGCTTTTTTTTTTTTAAATATTTATTTATTTATACATACAAGCTGGGGTACATGCCAGAGGCATAGGGCGGCGAGAGGGTTCACCAGAGACAGAGTGGGGAGCAGAACAGGCAGATCAGAAATACACTGCTGAGGAGAGCAGCAGGCGAGGCAGGAGAGGTCTGCTGCACCATGTGGGGATCTCCCCGGCTGGGTGTCGAACTCGCATCGCTGCTGCCAACAGCTCCACAGCGCAGCGCTTAACCGCTGCGCCACTAGGGAGGCCCGTGTGAAGCTTTTTGTTTGATGCTGTTTGCCGTTCTTCTGGGCATCAACCTAAGCCCGGAAGTGCTGAGCCTGCGGTAATTCTGTGATTAGCCTTTTAAAAAAATATGTAAGTTACTCCTTTTTTTAAGATTTATTTATTTTTATTTATGCATATAAGAACTGGGGTGTAGGCCTCCCTGGTGGCACAGCGGTTAAGTGCTGCGCTGTGGAGCTGTCGGCAGTGGTGACATGAGTTCGACGCCCAGCCGGGGAGAATCCCACATGGTGCGGCAGACCTCTCCTGCCTCGCCCGCTGCTCCCCTCAGCAGTGTGTTTGCGTCAATCTGCGTGTTCTGCTCCCCGCTCTGTCTCCATTGAAACTTCTCGCTGCCCCACGCCTCTGGCCTGTACCCCAGCTTGTATGCATAAATAAAATTTTTTTTTTTTAAAGATTTATTTATTTATACAAGCTGGGGTACAGGCCAGAGGCGTGGGGCGGCGAGAGGGCTCACCAGAGACATCAGGGAGCAGAACAGGCAGATCAGAAATACACTGCTGAGGGGAGCAGCGGGCGAGGCAGGAGAGGTCTGCCGCACCATGTGGGATTCTCCCTGGCTGGGCGTCGAACTCGCATCACCGCTGACGACAGCTCCACAGCGCAGCGCTTAACCGCTGCGCCGCCAGGGAGGCCCGCATAAATAAATTTTTTAAAAAAGAATAATTCATTAAAAAAAAAAAAGAACTGGGGTGTAGGTAAGAGGTGCAGGGGATGAGAGGATTCACCAGAGACAGAGTGGGGAGCAGAACAGACGGATCTACTGAAATACACTGCTGAGGGGAGCAGTGGGGAGACAGGAGGGGTCTGCTGTGCCCTGTGGGAAGCTCCCTGGCCGGGGATCGAACTCAGTGCTCAGTGACTGGTGATAGCTTCATAGCACTGAGATTTAACCACTGCCCCGCCAGGGAGACCTGGGAGATCTATTTTTAATATTGGGAGACACTTCTGTGCTGTTTTTCCCACCGACAGTGAAGAAATACCCGGTTCACTTTTGAGGGAGTGACCTGTGTGCTCTCTTCCCCAGGGCTGTGCCACATGACTTCCCACCAGCCACCATCACCAAGACTTGTTCTTTTCTTTCAATAGAACCATCCAGGCGGGTGAGCCCCTTATCACAGTCTCACCTTCTAGTGTTTTTGGTTAGCCTGCATCTGAAAATATTATGTACACTGAGATACTACGGGCGAGAACGCTTGTATTACAGTGTGTTGTTGTAATTGTTCTGTTATATTATTAGCCTTTGTTCTTCATCTCTTTCAGTGACTAATGTATAAATGAGACTTTATCATAGGTGTGTATGTCTAGGAAAAAACAGGTTGTCAGAGCTGGGTACTCTCCAAGATCCACGGAGGTTTGGAATGCACCCCCTAAGGGTATGAGTGGCTCTATAAGAACTGTTTTTATAAGGACTGTAGTTTTATAAGAGCCCATGATGGGCCACGCCCTGCTGAGCAGGCCTCAGAGACAGACCAGAGGTTTCCCACTTGATTTTGCATCAGAATCTCTGGGAAGGTCACTGGACCCCGCTCCAGTTTCCAATTCAGGAGTTCTAGGGCGGGACCCCGTCATTTGCATTTCTAATGTATTCTGGGGGATGCAGATGCTGCCTGGGGGGAACCTGGCTTTGAGAGCCACAGTTCTAGCATTCAGGGACAGGAGCCCTAAGAGCGAAGGCCTCCCTCCCAGCGGGAAAGGGGAAGGGCCTCTCTGGAGGCTCGGTCTGCGGCTCCGCCTTTCCTGGGCGGACAGGGCCCCTTGTTAAGCCCACAGGGCCCCTGGGGAGTGGCCTGCTGAGGACAGGCGCTGGGCAGCGCTGCTGGGCTTGGTCACCCCTCCCTGTGGGCCCTCCAGGGTCCCACTGCTGGACAGCCCAGCCGTTGCCCTTGGCTTCAGTCACACACCTGTTCGTGGGGATTACCTGAACACCAGCTCGGTCAGGGGGAGGCAAAAACGAAGAGTCACTCTGTGGGGACTACAGCGCGGACCAGACACCCTGTACCCCACTGCCAGCTCCGCCTGCTGTCTCTTTCCTGCAGTGGAGCTGCCTGTGTGGACCTGAGCTTCCAGGACACCCCCCGGGGGGATGGGGGATGCGGGAGGGTCTGAGCTCTGTGGCCGAGTTTCAACCGGATGTGGATTCCAGGATTCCCGGATTCCCGGATTCCCGGATTCCCGGATTCCCTACCTGGGAAACGAAAGCATGCACAGAAGGAAATATTCCAACTCCCGGTTTGCGGGGGTGGTGACTTGCTGAAACCTGATGTTTTCCTCCCTGCCCTGGTAGGGGGCCCCGCAGATGGCTAAGCTATTATTTTCCCATTTTTATTATCTGAAAGATCTCATATTTGAAATTTTTAGGTAGTACCTTTTGTCAATGTCTCTCTTCCCGTCCTGCTGTTAAGGTCAGCTCTACTACAAAGATTTTCTTTTTTTTTTTCTTTATCATTTTATAGCTTTAACTCTTTGCTGTAACGATGCTGCTTTTCAGAGTAAGGAGAGCTAAGTTGTTTCCCCCAAATATTTCTCCTGAATGTCACTTACTGAATATTCTTTCTCCACTGACGGGAAGTGATGCCTTTTATCAAAATCATTCACCACAACCCCAAACATCTACACACAGACACAGGCCTCGCACAGTGCAGCCGGTGCCCCCAGCCCCTGCAACCAGAAGTGGGGGGTGGGGGGGTTCCAGACATTTAGCCAGACTACCAGGTGGTCCCCATTCATTCTCTGGAAAAGGTGTGCCTTTGGGCTTAACCACCAGGTGAGCTGTGACTACTTCACTGAAGACAACAGTGAAGTCCTGGCTGGTCGGTGCGGTTCTCGCCCCCTCTGTGGGGCTCCTGCTCTTTCTGGACCGTCTTCCTCCATCGCACCTGCCCCTCTAGGTCTCCTCATAGGCCAGAAACTCCATGGAGCAAGGAGGCACCTGCAAGGACCAGTTAGGAGGGGTGGGGCGAAGCACCCCCACCTGGTGCCTGGGAAAGTAGCCAGAGGGGTTAGAAGTTGCCCTTGCGAGGACTTGGGCCCACGGGGCGCACAAGGCCAGCCACACGGGCACAGGCGTCCACGTGCAGGTGCGGCCATCGGTTCCCGCGAGTCTGCGCAGAGCCGTCTGTGCCGCCTGCCGTGTCTCACCTTTGCTAACCAGCCGCCCACAGCCGGCCACGGCCGAAAGTGGGGCGTGCGCCCACACGGGCTCCGGGCGCGCGTGTGCCGGTTTTTGTGCCAGCTCTGATTTGTGCCGCGCCTCCTGGCCCGGTCAACCTGGGTCGTGGGGCGGGAGGGGAAGAAGGGGTGCCTCGGACTCGCCGCCTCTAGGTGCTTCTGAAATATTTTCTCCCTTACTGGCATCACAACCCTTGAGTCTTTCTTGGCCATCCCCAGGGTCCGGGGCTCTTCTCCCAAAGACAGAATTATCGTTTCTATTTCTTGATTGAATTCTGTCAAGTGGACTCTTGTGCAGATATTGAGAAAAGTAAAACTAGAGGTAATCACACAGCAGGAGGGCCAAGAATATACAAGGTGGTAGATCGTGTGAAATGGTCAGGAATAAAGTCTTAAAGCCGTTTGCAGAGATAGACGATGAATCTATTTAGAAACGGGAGTTACTTCTGGGGAGATGCTAGGCCCATGGACAGAGCTTGCTTGTTCTGTAGCCGTTCGTGCACACTTCAGGAATATTTTATAGCCAAATATATTCATAAATTACTGGGTAATTTTAAAACTATGTTAAAAATCCCTCAGATGAAGGGGGGGCACGCGAGTCTCCATGTGCACCCTCTCCCCCACCCCCTACCTTCCAGGTAGACTGGAAACCACAGAGTCGCCTGTCAGTAATTGTCCTTTTGTAAGTAGACATTTGTGTTAAGAGGAAATGTTGATATTTTTCTGCAGTGCTGCTCGATGGCTTGGGGTAGGGCAGGGCAGGGTGGGGAGATTGTGCTACGGCGCCCCCCAAGGAATTAAAGACAGAAGAGGAGGGGAGAATCGACACGATGAGTGAGCCTTCTGAACCAGAACCTCTCAGCCTTGGAGTTCTCTTTTAAATAAGAATGCTGTCAACTGGAATTCTACGGCTCCAGAATGCCCCGCCTCTTTCAACAGCCTCTTCTCTCCGGAAAACCCGCCTCTCCATCCTATTTCCGTTTTATTTGTTACTATCATCACCTACCTCTCAAGCGCTTCCCAGAAGAGCAGAGCCAATTAGGACCTTCTCTGCCACCAGTCACTATTTCCTCTCCTCTTCTCTGCTTCGTCCCCCCCATACTTCATTTTTCTAATTTTTAAAAAAGATTTATTTATTTATGCATACAAGAGCTGGGGTGTTGGCCAGAGGTGGGGGTGGGGGGAGGTGAGAGGATTCACCAGAGACAGAGTGGGGAGCAGAACAGGCGGATCCACTGAAATCCACTGCTGAGGGGAGCAGCGGGCGAGGCAGGAGAGGTCTGCTGTGCCTTGTGGGTCAGCTCTCTGGATGGGGATTGAACTGGTGCTGCAGTGGCTGCCGATAGCCTCATAGTGCAGAGACTTAACCCTTGTGCCAGTAGGGAGGTACCCCCTTTTCTCCCCTGCATACTTTAAAGCAAACCCCAGACTTTGTATCATTTCACCCAGAAATACTCTGACTGTGTCTCTAACAGATAAGGGCTTTTTAAAAACTATTGGGTTGTTATTCTGACTACTTAGCCCCGCCCCGATTCAAACTTGCCACAAAGGTTCCTGGCAGGGTTTCCGGCCCACATTTCTGTGACTGTATCGCTAAATCAGGCCAGAGGGAGGCATGAAGTTGGCCAAAAGCATTTAAAGGAATGGCAGGGAAGATCTGGACCTCGGCCCCAGTGGGTCCCAGGGATCTTGTTAGAAAGGCAGGATCCCTGCAGGACGCCCTGACACCACACCGGCCAAACCAGCAGCGTGAGGAACTTTTGTGTCCTTCCGTCCACACTGCGGACAATGCAGTGGCCGGTCCACTCTGGCTGAGTCCACGTCTTCTCTGCCATCTTGCTGACTGGGAGGGCCTGGGTCCATGGTGTCAGCAGCCCCTTGAGGACAGAGGAGATCCCCGCTGTTCCGAGGCGCTCATAGTGCAAGAGGGTGGTCCTCAGCACGGGGGAGAACCCAGACAGGCCCCCCAGGGGGTTACCCTGTAACAACACTAGTCGGAGGAGCAGAGTAGATTTAGAATTAAATAAAATAATTGCAAGTTGTGACGCCCCAAGCGTCAGCTGGGTGAGCCCCCCGAAACTCACCCTATTTAAATCACACCACCTCTGGGGCCTCCTCCCTGCTGCCCGCACCTGCCTGCCCCTCTGGCTTCACTCTGGGCTCCAGCTGTCAGGCTGCTCATTCGTTCCCGGCTCTTCTCCCCGCCGAGGACGTGAGCAGAGGGTCCCTGGCCGCCAGGTGGAAGTCCACTAAACTTTTTTGAATAACTAAAGCACTTAAAAGTAACCAATTTGTGATTAGCTATTTAAAATCTTTTGATTCCTACCATAGGGAGTGTCTTCCGCAATGAGCCCTGCACCTGAGCGGGAGACAGCGCTGACCCCCAGCGGGGGCTGGGACCTTCCGAGCCGCCACCCCTGCCCCGAGCGAGCCGGCAGGGTGGGAGCAGCCCTGGGCCAGAGCGCAGGTGAGTCACCGAGGACTCTATACCCTTGTGGCCACCCTCCAGGTCACGAGTCTGCATTTTTGTGTTTTACCCCAAGGCCCTGCTTCGGCCTCCCCGGCCTCCCCCGCCTTCCCACCCTTCCCACCCCTTGGAGACATGAAGTGATCTAATCTCAGGGCTGTTCATCTGGAGAGCTCAGGTGGCTGAGGATGTGTCTATGCCCCTCTCCTCTAAATCAGAGCAAGATTTTTTTTTAAAGATTTATTTATTTATGCATACAAGTTGGGGTGCAGGCCAGAGGCGTGGGGAAGCGAAAGGGTTCATCAGAGACGGCATGGGGAGCAGCGCCGACGGAAACACACTGCTGAGGGGAGCAGCGGGCGAGGCAGGAGGGGTCTGCCGCGCCATGTGGGATTCTCCCCGGCCGGGCGTCGAGCTCGTATCGCCCCTGCTGACAGCTCCACAGCGCAGCGCTCAACCGCTGCGCCACCAGGGAGGCCCCCAGAGCAAGATTTTGGATGGAACTGGGGTGGGGGGCGAGGTTGAGCGAAATTAGATGAAGAGAGACGAACACCAGCCGATGTCGCTCAGATCTGGACATAGAGCTGCAGAATTGAGGCTCCAGTAGGGGGTGGGTGGTAGTAAAGGGGAGGGACCCCATGACTGGTGGGGGTTAGGGGCCTTCACGGCGGATGTGATAACAGACACCTGCAGAGATGTGAAACGTACCCCTAAGTCAGACACAGTGCTGTAAACCATGGTTACCGCAATAATGATTTACCCAAAAAATTTAAAGCAAGAATTGGGGAGGAGAGACTGGGGGGGGGCGTGGCTGGAGAAGAGCAAGTTGACCCTAAGGCTGTGCTGGACGGGAAGTGAGGAGGTGAGGGGGCGCCATGGGGCACTGGCATCGACAAGCTGTCCCCAGCCTACAGGTCAGAGTCCAGGGAAGCCCCGGGCGCGTCGGGCGCATCGGGGGTCTAAGAATCCAGAACAGCACCCCACACCTGGGGGAGACTTCAATCAGCAGGTGTGTGACAGCGGCGGGGTCTTCGGCCCTGAGAGCTTGGCATCCAGGGCAGGCTCTATCTCAGCTCCTGGGTGCCCATGGTGTTGCCCCTGTGTCTGCAGACTGGAGCCCCGACTGCTGCGTCCGGCCCCACGCTGACCCTTTGGGGACTGCAGGGACTGAGGACACCTTCCCTCCTGCAGAAAAGGTCAAGGCCTCTGGCTGACCCCCCTGCCTTTGAGGCTGCGTCTGTGGCATGGACGCCCCACGAGTCTGAAGCAAAGGAAGCGTCCCAGGAGCCAGAGGGTGATGGGGCCCTTTGACTAGTCGCCAGAAAGTCTCACGCCAACATGTGTCTGGGGGCCTTCGGGTGTACGGCGGGGAGTCACCTCTGCAGAGGACCCCACGGCCTCTGGGTCCCCCCAGACTTTCCAGAGGGACTCAGCTGAGGGATGAGGCTGGCGGTTGCTCAGCTGACCCCACCGCACAGAGAGCTCCATGCAAGGGTCTCCTGCTCCTCTTGTTTACCAAACACCTGCTGAGTGGCAGCCAGATAACAGGACAGCCTTTTGTGGATGCAGAATGAACTCCTGACCCCACCTAGGCTGAGCTCCTGTGCAAGATGCCCCCCCGGCCTCGTGCTCTGTCCCTGCCTCTGCTTCCTCTAGAGATCCTCTGCCCCTCAGGACCCTTAGGGTTTCAGCGACCCCCTCTGGGAAGCATCTCGTGCCGGACTGGGCTGGGCTGCCTGGTCCCTGTTTCTGATAGCATCGCCCCGTGACTGTCGGGTCTGTCCCCCCTGGGGACGGGAAGCCCCAAAGACAGGGACTGAGCCTCTTTCGTGGGCTCAGAGCGGGCTGGCAGGACACCGCAGCCACTAGGTAACTGTGTGTGTGGGTGGAGGAGGGGCGCAGGGGGGCGCTGGCCCTGGGGGCTGGGAGAGCCCATTGAGAAGGTGACTCTGGCCACATCGGGGCCCGCCGAGGGGAGCAGATGCTGCAGAAACAGGGGCGCTGAGCCAGCACGGACCCACTGAGGGTCCCGGCTCGTGTGGCCCCTGGCCCAGAGCTTGCATCCCTGCAGGCTGAGGGTTCTGTTTCCATTTTAGATGTGTGGAAACTGAGGCACGGGGAGGTCAGGTGGGGTGGGGTCTGGACCCAGAGCTAGAGACCCCACAGCTGGGCACGCTTGAACAGCTTCGGGGGAGGGGGATCGGCCAGAGTCCCATTTACTAAGGAGGAAAACTGCCTTGGGGAGAGGCTTCCCCCTTCTCCTGTGGGTGCAGAGCAGCTCCTATGTCCCCAGCTGTCTCCAAAACATCATTTTTTATCATTCATTTTTTATTATAATCTTCAATAAAAGTAATGTAGTCACATAGTTGATTTTTCAAAAGATATGAAAGTAGTTACAGGCAAGTCTTTCTCCCACCTCTATGCTTCATTTACCCAGTTCCTCTTCCCAAAGATGACCACGATAACAACGTTATTATATATTTTTCCAGATGTTTCCTTTCTCAGATCTGTGGTAGATACCTGCTGTTCTGCTCCTTGCTTTTTTTTTTTTTTTGAGGTGACACCGGCTTATGACACTTTCTGTGATTTAGGGGAATAGGTTCATACTTCCTCAGAAGGATGTTATCACAGCACACCTGCCACCAAAATCATAGTCCAGTGGGTCCTTTCCTTCCTCTGCTTCCCACTCCCATTTCCTTCCCCCCTCTAGTAGCCTTGGTTCCACAGTCAGATTTCTGGGGTTGTTTTGATTTAGTTTAATCACTTCCTTTGTCTTGTTTCTCCATATATTTCACAAATGAGTCAAACCGTCTTGTATTTGTATTTCTCCTTAGATTTATTTCATTTAGCATTATCCCTTCCAGTTCCATCTATAGTGTCACAAATGGCAAGATTTCACCTTTTTTATAGCTGAATAGTATTCCATTGTACATATATAGCACATCTTCTTAATCTACTTCTCTGTTGATGGGTATTTAGGTTGTGTCTATAGCTTGTAATAGTGCTGCGGTGAACATAGGAACGCATATATCCCTTCAAATTAGTATTTTTGCATTCATCTATTTATTTTTAAAGATTTATTTTATTTATGTATGCATACAAGAACTGGGGTGTAGGTCAGAGGTATGGGGGGGTGAGAGGATTCACCAGAGACAGAGTGGGGAGCAGAGCAGGTGGATCAACTGAAATACACTGCTGAGGGGGGCAGTGGGGAAACAGGAGAGGTCTGCTGTGCCATGTGGGTCAGCTCCTTGGCTGGGGATCGAACTCATGTCCCAGTGGCCGGTGATAGTTTGGTAGTGCTGAAACTTAACCCCTTGTGCCACCAGGGAGGCCCCCTTTATCTATTTTTAATAATTTGAGAACCTCCATACTGTTCTCTGTAGGGGCTGGGCCAGTCAGGATTTCCACTAGCAGTGTGTGTGTGAGGGTGCTTTTTCTCTACAATTGCCCCAACACGTGTTCTAGAAACCTAATTCTTGGTCATTTGCTTACTCACATATCCCTTCGTGTGTCCATCTGACCTTGCAATGAGTGAGTGCCTGCATAATGGCCAGACATGAGAGCACCAAAGAGATTCCAAAGAGAATCTCAAAAGTTTTGGTCTAGGGGCCTCCCTGGTGGTGCAGGGGTTAAAGTCTCAGCACTATGAAGCTATCGCCAGACACTATGGTCTGAGTTCTATCCCCAGCCAGGAAGTTGACCCACATGGCGCAGCAGACCTCTCCTGTCTCCCCGCTGCCCCCCTCAGCAGTGTATTTCAGTAAATCTGCCTATTCTGCTCCCCACTCTGTCTCTGTGAATCCTCTCACCACCACCCCACACACACTTCTGGCCTACTTTAAAAAAAAAAGTTTTGGTCTAAGGACCACTTTATATTGTAAAAAAATAACCAAGGTTCTCAAAAAGCTTTTGATTATGTGGCTGATCAATATTTACTCTTAGACACTACTGAGACACTTCAAAATAGTCTTTATTTGAAAGGATTCATAATGAGCCCATTCCCTGTTAACTTCAATATCTATTTATGGAAAAAATAACCATGTTTTCCAAAACAAAAAGAAATTGATTGAGAACAGTGCTATTATTTTTTCCTTTTGCAAACCCCTTTTAAGATCTGGCTTCACAGAGGCAACTGGGTCCTCATATCTGCTTTTGCCTTTAACCTGTTGTGAGATCACATGTCTGTAGCCTCCAGAAAATTCCACTGTCCAGAGTGAAAGGGGTAAGTGACGTCTCACATCGTTATGAAATAACTGTGACCTCCTGACTCCCGCCTGAGATTCCTCCACTGCTAAGGGACACCCCAGCCAGGGCCATGGTCCCGCGGACGTCCAGACTTGGGGTGATGGGCAGGCGGCAGGGCCAGATGGGGTCACCCAGCAGCCTGCCGTCCCCTCCTCTGTCTCCTGACCTCTCCCCTTTGCTTCCTCCCAGCCCCAGTCCTCCCCAGCTGCCCCTTCCTGCAGCCTGGAAGGCCTCTGAGGCCTCTCAGAATCTGGAGCCTGTAGCTCTGGCTTGTTTGGTGAGCCGCCCCAGGCAACTTAGGCTGCTCCGAAGCCTCCTCCTCCCCCTCTCAGAGGCCAGATCTGGGCCGGATCCTGGGCACATTTTGTTGAGTCGAAGAGATTTTCAGCGAACTGATAGTTGTGGTAATCCACAGGTGTTTCTCCACTAGCAGGTCCCACAGCCCCTGCGCAGTCTCTGGTGGGCAAGGGTTCCACGGATTTAGAGAAATGGTGAGGTTTTCTTTTATGATACAAGCTGGGTGTATGCCAGAGGTGTGGGGCGGTGAGAGGATTCACCGGACACAGAGTGGGGAGCAGAACAGGCAGGTAGACTGAAGTACACTGCTGAGGGGAGCAAAAGGGAGTTTTCCTCCATAAAACAGGTATTGATATTTATGGAGTCAACAAAAGAGGCTCAATCCCTGTCTTTGGGGCCTCCCATCCCGCCCCTGACACAGGGAGCATATATGTAGCATCAGAGTCCCCTTTATGAAAGTCTATGTGACAGTTCAGGAAATGAAGAATTAGAACATGGTTGGAGTTTTAGGTATGTTATTAAGAGGAAAAAACAACTTGCAAAACAATATAGGACTAGAGGGCCCTGTTTTTTGATAAGCATGTAAACATGTGTTTTCCCCTTAAATATCTGATGTTTAGCTACTTGAGATAAATCTAATTTCCATTACAAATGAAAACCACCAGGCATTTTTATCTTTCATATCTAAGCAACAATTAACCAGATAATTAGTGAAAATAACTTAAGATGAACTTACAAAATGTTATTAACAATGTGTGATGGCAAAATATAGATCACAAAAGTGATGCTTACCCTAAACCAGTTCTAAAACCTCGGTTGCCCATGGCCAATTTACTGCTCTATAATTTCCCCAATTGGTTGAATGTCTTCCCAGGGCTCAGCTCCACCATTATTCTCATTTTCTAAAATTGGACCACAATACAGATATACATGGCAAAGTGACAAGTCTCAGGTGTACGCTCAGTTGCATTCGCAGAGTGAATCCATTCTTGAAACCCACCCGGGTGAACATCTAGAACCTTCCCTGACCCTCCATGGCCCCACACTGTCCCCTTCTGCCCAGCCCAGGTCACTGGCGCCGCCCACCAATGATCCCACTCTGACTTGCACACCATGGAGAGGTGCTGCCTGAAATGGAGCAGAGGGGACCCCTGAGCTCGCCTCTCTGCCTTGACGTCGTGTCCCTGAGGCCCGCTGGGGCTCCTGCCAGCGGAGGCTCCCTCTACATTGCTGCTGAGAATCCGTTGCACATGCACGGCCCGGCCCGCCTACCTGTCCTCCCCCGCGCTTGCACTCCCAGGCTGTCTTCAGCTTGGGGTTGGGTGGAGGAGCGGCAGGAGCACTCTGGCGATGTCTCTGTTCACAGACTCTGTGCCCTTTCTCTTGGGGGCACACTGCGTGGCTGGGCCACAGCGGGGGTCTGAGTACTGGAGGTTTGTCCTGGGCTTGCAGATGAACAGGTAAATCCTGAGGGGTCCACTCCATGTTGATGCTAGAATTCTTTCTTTTTTAAAAAGATTTATTTATTTATGCATACAAGAGCTGGGGTGTAGGCCAGAAGTGTGGGGGGTGGGGGTGAGAGGACTCACCGGAGACAGAGTGGGGAGCAGAACAGGCAGATCAACTGAAGCACACTGCTGAGGGGAGCAGCAGGGAGACAGGAGAGGTCTGCTGTGCCATGCGGGAAACTCCCTGGCCGGGGATTGAACTCGTCATGCTTCAGTGGCTTCCCTGATTCCAGCTGGGCCACTCGGATGAGTTGAGGGGGGAACAGGATGGGAAGCTCCAGGGCGCAAGAGGTCCCAAGTTTCCAAGGAGAATATCTGCTGTTGCCGTATGTCATATATTATAAACACATACTATGCAGATGTAAACATAGGCTTCCTGGGAGACCCCGCCCCGCACCCCCAACACAGACAATAGTGCCCTGAGGGGTGAACCTTCCAAGATAGGAGAACTGGCAGGAGTCTCTGAGCTGAAGTACTCCCAGAGCTCAGCTGGGACTGGTCCCTGGGAGTCCAATAAAGTGGGAACAAACCCATATAGACTGGAAAGGAAGACGTGAAACTGTGCAGAAAATCCTAAGGAATCAACTAGAACTAATGAACTAATCAGCAAGTTTAACAAGGCCTCAGGATGTAGGGTCAAAATAAAACTTTCTAAAAAGTAATTGCATCTTGTGCCTCCCTGGTGGCACAGGGGTTAAGTCGCAGCACTATGATGCTATCTGCAGCCACTGCAGCACGAGTTCGATTCCAGCCAGGGAGCTTCCCACAGGGCGCAGCAGACCTCTCCTGCCTTGCCCACTGCTCCCCTCAGCAGTGTGTTTCAGTAGATCCACCTGTTCTGCTCCCCACTGTCTCTGGTGAATCCTCTCACCACCACCACCGCCCCACAACTCTGGTCTACACCCCATTCTTAAATGCATAAATAAATAAATCTTTAAAAAAAAAAAGTAACTGCATCTTTAGGCACTAGCAATGCACAATAAGAAATTTTGTCTTATTTTCAAACAATCAAAACAATAGCAGTGCCATTTACCATATGGGGCCATAGCACCTAGCAATTTGAACTATTGAGGAAGAGAACTAATAAATATGTGAAAGGCCCACATATAGAAAATTACAAAATCGTATTGAGAGAAATTAAAGAAGTCACAAGATAATGGAAAGTCAGTTAACACTTGAGAATTGGAAGACTCGGGTCTACTAAGATGGCAAATCTCCACAGACTGAGAAATTGATGAAATGCTTTCCTGCCAAATTCCAGCAGCCTGCTTTTTTTTTGGGAAAAATTGATCATCTGATTCTAAAATGTATATGGAAATGCAAAGGACCTAGAATAGCCAAAACAATTTTAAAGAACACTATGGAATTTGAGGACGTACTGTAAGCCAGATAGTGTTTTCTTGGCAGAGAGATGGCATATTGATGAATGGGGCAAAATACAGGTTCTAGAAACATCTATAGCTATGTGTTCAATTGATTTTCAACAAAGACATCAAGATAATTCAATGAAGGGAGGTAGTCTTTTAAACAAATTGTGCTAGAATGATTGGACTGCAAAAATGAATGCAAAGTGACCACAGAAGTCAACATTAGAGTAAAATTACACAATTTCTAGAAAAACTGGAAAATCCTTCATGACCTAGGGACAGGCAAAGATTTCTTAAATAGTCTATGAGAAGCACAAAATATAATAGAAAAAATCAGTTGAATTTCATCAAAATTTAAAAATTTTGCTATTCAAAAGATGCTAGTGAGAAATTTAGGTGTCTAAGGACTGGTGGCCAGGATACATAGAGAACTTCTACATTCTCAATAATAAGACACAAAACCCGCAGCCTCGTCCCAAAACTGCCTGCCTGTGACTATCCAGGTGCCTCTTCTTTTTTTTCTCTTTTTCCTAAGAAAGCTGTTCTTTTAAAATATAAAAAAATAAAATTACAAAAGACTCAATTAAAAAATAGGCAAAAGGTTCAAACAGATTCTTTATCAAAGAAGACAGGAGAATGTTAATAAAATGCTGACTCTCTTTTATAATCCGAGAATGCAAATGCAAATTGTATCATGTGCCACTGTCCACTCTCTAGAATGGCAAAGAGTAACAGCCTTCTTCATACCAAGTGCTGCACAAAGGAACTCTCGTTCACTGCTGGTGAAAGAACCACTTTGGAAAACAGGCAGTTTTGTTTTATTTTGTTTATGAAATTGTATGCCCACACAAAGACTTGATGTATATATGAAGTACAAAGCAATTTTATTTGTAATAGCCCTGCAGTAGACTGAATGTGTATGTCCACTGACCCCTCCAAATTCACACATTGAAACCTAATCCTCAATGTATTTGGAGATGAGGACATGAGGGTATGCCCACATGAGTGGCATCAGTGCTTGGGATCTCCCTTACTCCTTCCACCACTGAGGACATGGTGTGAAGATGACCATCTCTGAACCAGGCAGCAGACCCCCACAGACACTGAGCTTAGACTTCCTAGTCAAGCCAGCTCTTGATTTTGGACTTTACAGTCTCCAGAACTATGAGAAGTAAATGTGAGATGTTTTTAAACCACCGAAACTATAGTATTTTGTGGTAACAGCCCGAGCTGACTAAAACAAGCCCCAAGCTGGAAATAATCTAAATGTCAGTCAACAAATAGGTGCATGAATTAAAAAATGTGGTATATCCATACAATGGAATATTACTGAATAATATAAAGGGAGGAGAGAAATATTGGTACCACAACAACAAAACCTCCCAAAACACCATGCTAAGCAAAAGAAGTCAGACAAAAAAGTGTACATACTTACATGCATTTTGTCTCTAATACATTCTAGAACAATTTATAATAATCTATAGTGATGGCAGTGACTGATGGCTGCTAGGACTGGAAATTGTGGGATGAGGATGGACTGCAAGGTTGGGGGGGGACTCTTTGGGGTGACGGAAATATTCTATATCTGTATTGGGGTGTGGTTACATTTGTCCAGCGCATTAAATTGTCTACTTAATCAGTATATTTTGTGGTATGCAAGCTGCACTTGGGTCAAGTTGATTTAAAATGCGATGAAAGAAGAAAACAGTATGTGGTAAGAGCTCAATTTACAGAAGCCATGGTTTTTCCCACCCTTGGAAAGAGGGAGAGGGAGATTGTACCTGACCGACCTGAGGGCTGGGGGCTGGGCGCTGCCCCACCCACCCCAGCTGCCTCTGCAACAGGGAAGACGCCCTGGGCCAAAGCTGCAGGTGAGTCACTCAGGGCTCTCTGCCCTTGTGGTCATCCTCTGGGTCACCCAAGCCAAAATAAAGTAGGATTTCTCCACCTCAGGCTGTTGACATTTGGACCAGATAACTCTGTCCTGGGGGGTGTCCCAGTGGTGGGATGTTCAGAGGCATCCTTGGTCTCTACCCAGAAGCATCCTCCCCCAAGGTGTGAGAACCAAAAATATCTCCCAACATTGCAGACGTCCCCTGGGGGACAAAATCACCCCTTTGAGAGCTGCTGCTTTAGCAGAGAACTCTGCCTCAGGCCTGACCTTATACTGTCAGACACCTAATCATACCCGTATTAGTGTAAAGATACTGGATCTTTGCATCTATAATTTCTGAGCAGTCCACTCAAAACTGAAGCAAGATTTGTGTGCATGTCAGGGTGGGGAAGAATATGACATGCTGATGCTAAGACTTTTCTGGAAGACTTCCTCTGAGAGATGAGGCAGGTATGGAAAGAGCAGTGAAACCACGATAATCAAAACAGTCTGGCACTGACTTATGAATATTGAAGAAAACAGGCAAAAGTGCAGAAACACAAATGTGCAGAGAGGTCAAGTTCTCAGATTAAAAGTGGCCTTATGGTGCCCCATTCACCCTGGGAAGGGAACTATCATCAGCCCTTTGGGGGAAATCAAACTGAGGCTGTGCACCTCAGACCATCAATCTGGTCTGCTCCACTGGCCTCCTGCACACAGCAGATGCATTAAGGACTAAACAATAACAAACATTTATGAAAGTTCTTGGAAAAAGAGCATAGAAAAGGTAACTTGAGAGAAAATCAGTCGGGTAAGAGGCACAAATGATTTGCAGGAAAAAAAGAGCACAAATGACTAATAAATATTTGGAAAGATGCAAATTCAACGGGCCATTTTCTTTTGAGCCAGTCTGATAAGCAAACATTAAGACTTGTCAAAACAGCCTCTCTTCACTCTGGTTGTGAAGACGTTTGTGCACTGAACCGGGAGGACCAAGGACACTTGTGCCCAGGGCCCAAGGTGGCCTCCCACCCAGAAAGGTACATCTGAGGCTCCAGAAAGCCCCCCCCCGGACCCGCACAGCCTGCGTCCCTGCTTTGTTAAGCCCATGGGCAATTATAAGAGACTCAACCTGCTAGGGTGTGTGGTTCGCACCTCCCCCCCCAGCCTGGTTGCCATTTCTGGCACCTGCCTGTCCTGCAGGCTCCTCCCTCCTCATGGGGGTCTGGGGGATACAGGAACAGCGACTGCCAGGAGCTTAGACTGGGAGGGCAGTGTGGTAAGCAGTACGAGAGCTAATATGCACGTGAAAAAGGACAAATAAAAGCAAAAGAATCCTAGATGGTCGCTATTAGGAACATTCAACTTCAAACCAGCAAAAAAAAAAAAAAAAAAAAAAGGAAAAAAAAGGAGGAAAGAAGTAAATCTACATATATCAGCCAGCACAGAAGTCCCCACCCTGCAGCTAAATGCAAAAAGGCAACTTGCAGAGGGCCAGGGTGGGGGAGGGGCAAGAGGGAGGGGCCCAATGGTGGGAGCCACTGGGTGCTGGGCCAGGCAAGGTGACATCCACCTGTAGAGGTGTGAACCTGTCCCCCTAAACCATACAGTGTTGTAAACCAACACTGGTAACCAATATTGGGGGCAACCAATCCATCACCTCCATGAAGAATAATGCGATTTTTAAAAAATCGTTTAAGAAATAACAACTTGTCAAGGACACAGCGGTGAGGACAGCCTCCTGTGGTTACTGGGAGTTTGCTGCCTAATGTAGAGATTTAATGGAGCCCTGTTCATCCCCCAGCTCCCGTGTGTCGAAGCCCACGTCTGTATTTTAATGTGCTTTTCTCGGGGAGGGGGGCACTGGGGACTTCTGTTGGCTTGGTGTCCGTGCTTGCTATTAAATAGCCCGGTCTTGGCCCAGAGAGCCCTGCTCTGCCTGACCCCCTGGGGGTCACCCAGCGGCCTGACCTCTCCCCCACCTCTCTCTCTGGCAAAGCAGACGCCCCACAAGCTGTCTGCTGAGATTACCAAAGGGTGGAACAGCATTTTCTCTCTGAAACACCAAAACCAGGCCAGGTATTCCTTAGCTGATGGGAACAGGGCGTTGAGGGAGGCGTGGGTTCTGCCCCCGCTTTCTGTGGACTGTGGTGCTCCTTCCCGAAACAAGGTCCGGGCCTGGATCCCCGCAATCAGGGTCCCTCATTTTCCTCTGCACTTCAGCAGAGCACGTCAGGGCCCCTCGTTCTGTTACAGCATTTTCTTCCTCCCAGCCCTTCCCCTTCCCCTCTTCCCCCTCCCCCCTCCTCCTCTTCCCTCCCTCCCTCCTGTGGATTTTCTCACTGCTCTCTCCTGGGATTGGAGAAGATTTGGTCCATGCCTTGCACCCCAGCACCCACAGGACCTCCTGGCATGTGTGGGTGGGCCCTCCTGCTTCCTGGGCTGGGGGAATGAGAGGCCCCCTGCAGACCCCAGCAGGCTGCTTACCTGTGGCCAGCCTGGTCCTCGGGGAAGAGTAACTTAGTGGAAATGTGCCTTTGAGCCTTTCATCTGCGGATTAACCCGGGACTGAACCCGGGCCAGTGTGCGGCACAGGAAGATGGTTGGACACAGGGGTGGGGGACACCTACCCTGGGGTTGGGGTGCTTGGGCCCCTTCCTTAGCATCAGGAAGCAGCTGCGCCAGATGGAGCCACCTACGCTGGGGCTAGAAACTCAGGGGTGATGGCAAGGCGCTGTGTAACACTCACGTTTGCCAGGTATTGTTTAAACACTGCAACCATCACACTGTTTCATCCCCAGCCCTGAGACATGGGCACTGTCACCCCCATTTTGCAACTCGGGCTCCAGGACGTCAAGTCCTTGGCTTCAGTTACGAGGTCAGGATTTGCTGAGACCAGCCCTCCGCCTTGACCATGAGATGGGGGTGAGGGCATGCTCATTCTGGAAAGGCAGAGCCCACCAACCTGCCAGCTCCTTGGACATGTGACCCCATTCGCCGCGATGGGATAGTCAAGCCATCTGGGCCCTATTTCTTAGGGTTCAGCTCTGTGGGGTACAGGAGTCCCCCAGTGCCCAGTGAAAGTGAAGGAAAATGTGCCCCTTGCATACACTTATAAACCGGCCTCCCAGAAAGGCAAAGTTAATAAAACTCTAAATAAAATGCCTGTTGGCTGGTCAGCTCCCTGGAGGGCACCGTGGAGGCCGGAGTGGGCACATCAGGAAGCAAACTCTGAAAGCACCGTGGCCTTTTCACCTAGGACCTTGCCTCGCATTCATTTTGGTTTGGAAAAATATCTTGTGTTCAAATCTGCCGAGCATTTGGTGCTCTCTTGAATTTTACTCCCTCACCCAGATTCTGGTCCAGGTAGTTTCTTCCCATTACTGACCTTGCAAGTGACCAACTTGGCCCGTGCTTTGAGGTCATTGTGACTGGGGGGGGGGGGGCGGTCAGGTGGTTCCAGGTGAGAAGAACCTGTGGGTCTGACTTGCTTCAGGGAAGGGGATCCAAAAAAGGATTGGGGAGACTCCCTGGTTGCTCAAGGGGCTAAGTCTCAGCACTGTCAAGCTATTGCCAGCCACTGCGGCCTGAGTTTGATCCCCGGCCAGGGAGCTTCCCACAGGGCGCAGCAGACCTCGCCTGTGTCCCCGCTGCTCCCTCAGCAGTGGATTTCAGTAGATCCGCCTGTTCTGCTCCCCACTCTGTCTCTGGTGAATCCTCTCACCTCCTGCACCTCTGGCCTATACCCCACACATAAATTTTAAAAATAATAATAATAATCAAGGGGAAAAAAGGAGTGGATGATGCTCGTTTGCGTCTGTTGGGGTCTCAGCATTTTCCTGTGTATAACTGAAAATTGGATTTATAATCTGATCCTTCGGGTGGGGGAGGGGGCATAGTCAGGAAGGAGCAATCTGATGCTTTTAAAAAACAGTCGTTTGACTTCAGATTCACTTCCCTGCTTCCTCTGCATCTTCTCCCTGATCCATAGGATTTGCAGGATTTTTATAGCCTACTGTAAACACGAATGAAAAGATGGTTTCTTTGAAACAAAACAAAAATCAAAGTCATCAAAGTCGAAATGAGTGGTTTTGAGTAGGGTAAACTGGTTGTTTAAAAGACTCATTTGTGATAAGATGAAAGAACATCTTTTCAATATAAAAATGGTTTGGGAACCCTCAACCACAAAGAGATGGAGTAATCCCTTCATTTACGCCATTAGGTTTGGTTTTGCAACATACAAAGTTGATTCACTCCACACTGAGTCTCACATTGAACGAGGAAGGAAGAATTTCCACTAGTTTTGCAGAAATCCTTTCTATCAGTGGGTCTCAAACTTCTGTCTGGCCCAGACTCACCTAGAGGGCTGTGCCCAGGTCTGGGGGGTGTTGGGGGGGCAGGTGGCACCTGAGCCTTTGACTCATCCCTAGAAGATGCTCAGTGCTTGGATTTCACTCTGAGAACCACTACTTCACCCTCTGTCTGAGATTCTGAGGGATAAGAACTTTTCGACTACAAACAAATGCAATTGAACTTGGCCACAACAGGTCTATGGATGCAGCAATAATGCATCTTTCAACAAAAGGAAAGCTCATTATTGCCTAATAGGATAAATTAGGGCAGGGTGGTGCTCTGAATCTCCTGCGAGCATATGTACACCTTTACAAAAAGGAAATGTTGTTACAAGACCTTTCCAGCTCTTGGTTTGGGAGGCTAAAGATTTTGTTCAGGTGTGAACAAAATACATAGGTCTTTAGGGTTTTTCGGCTGGTGAGCCTGGTCTGAACAAGGATTTGGCAGTGGATATTTATTTTAGATTGTGGGTGGGTGTAAAGACTAATATGTTTTCTTTCTTTTAGGTTCTGGTTTTAATTTGGGTTGATTTTTGCTGGCAAGGGTTTCCTTCTGGGTCCCTGGGTTGCCATGGCACCATTTTGGCTTTTTCAGTGTTATTGTTTTTGGGCTGACAGCCCCACTGAAATGAGTTCTTACATGCAGAACTCAGGAGCTTGGCACCTAGTCCAGGGAAGTCAACGTTTGTGTGCCACGTGAGAAAGGTGCCAGCGGTGAGCTCAAGAGCTGCAACTGGGCTTGGAGGACTTAAAACAGTGGGCCAAGCAGAAAGGACACCGTGCCTGCTGGGGGGCTGAGAAATCTCTGGACCCATTTGCTCCAGCTTCCCTGCAGACCCAACTAGTGGAAGTAGAGTTAAAGGCACCCCCAGGGAGTTTGTCTGCCATGTTTCATCATTACGACTGGTGACATTATAACATATGTCTGTTCTGAAGGCTAGGGAGACATTTGGACATGAACAGTGGTTCTTGCATTAAAAAACATAACAGATCCTATCAGAGCAGAAGCAACAAAGGGCAGAAATGTAGAACAGTAACACAATCCTTTCTGGATAACAGTTTGAAATATAATCTGCATGTTAACATTTTAAACAATAACTAAAACAAGAGATACTTTAATTGCACCCCCAAGGAAGATCCTCCAGACCAAAAAGAAGTAAACCTTCAGCCTGCTGCCCTGTAACCCCACCCTCCACCCCAAACTCTTGCTTGGGTCTGTCTGCTCCAAATGTGACCTGTAGTTAATCCTATAGCAGAATCAATTGCTTGGTATGTATAGGTCTAAGACTAGAAGGATATTAACGATCAAAATACTAGTTAGAACTTCATCCCAGACTAACTCTCCCTGTAGTTTTGTATCCCGCTTAATTTTGTCTGAAGAGGTGGCTAAGAATGACAGCTTAAATCCCTTACACCGAATTACGGCTGTGCTGAAATCACCTTGTTTTGAGAAGGATAATAATGTACATTTCTCTCCCTGGATTCTTTTATCATAAAAGCCCCCTGGAGCATTTTAAAAACTGCCTTTAGAGACCAGTGAGGGACAGGGAAGCCCCGAGAGAGGGTGCCAGTTGGGGGGGGGGACAGCCCCAGCTCCTGAACACCTCTCTTCTTGCTTCTGATGTGTATGCAGAGGAATCTGGAGTAAGGTTTCAATGCAGCAGCTCCCCAGACGCCGGGTGAAAACCTTGAGGGCCTGGGTAGTGAGGAACAGCTGCTTTTCAAACCCTTTTTTGCCTCCTTGGGCCCTGGGTGGTGGATCCAGAGCCCTTGAGGGGAAGCCAGTGGCACAGACAACAAATGGCATTTATTTCCGAGTTTATAAACTTCCTTAAAAAAGACCATAGTCTACTGGGCTGTCGGATTTGTTTCTGTATAACCCAGGAACCTTGTTTCCTTAAGGCAAATAGCAAGTGATAACCAGGACTCCCACAGATCTCGTAGGCAGGTTGGGAAGATCCCCGAACCCCAGCCCCACCGTTTCTCTGCCAGGGAGCCCCCTGGCTTCGGGTCAGTTTCAGCTGCACTTGGAAACCTTTGAGGTGCCTGAGTCAGATCAAAGTAGACATGACTGCTGAGAAATCACGGAAATGTTAAGTCCGTAGCAAATATCTGGCTTTGGAGACTAAATAAATAGAAATGCCCTTTTGCTGGCAAGACAGACTACATTGAAAAAGAAAAATCTCTGATGGAAGGGAGTCCTGTGCCAGACGCACACTGAAGATCACTCAAAACGCCGGGGAAGACCCTTTTCAAAGGAGAGTTTACAGTTTGCAAGGGGAGGCGGGCAGGGGAGGAGTAAGGCAGATCTCAGGTGTGTCTTCCAATCGCGATAGGCGGTTTTGGCTGTGAATTGCCTCCTCCTTCCCCCTCCGGTAAATTAAATAAACGCTCCGAGCGCTTTACAGCACGCGGCTCGGCCCTTGGGGAGCGCTTTCCTGCATTTCTCCCATTCTTAATATCCTCAGCCCGCAGATGGTGGAAGAGTTGGCAACATGAATTTCCAGTTCCTAAGGGTGAGAGAGAGCAGCCGGGCGGAGGGCCGAGGCGACTCCAGGGACCCGCAGGGAGGAGAGGCGCGCGGCAGGACGGGCTGCAAAGGGCGAGGCTGCCCGCTGGGTGGACGGGCGCCGCGGGGGTGCACCGGCGGCTTCTGGGCGCTGCCCCGCTCTGGCGCGGGACGCCCAGTCGGCGACGCCTGGCCACAGCGGGCCTCCTCGCCTGGCGGCGACCAGACGTTTACATTACGGCCGCCGGGCTTAGCTGGCCTGGAGAGTGTGGCGTCGTAGGACACCCGGCCGAAGGCCCTCGGGGACACAGGGCTGGCGCCTTCGTCCTGCCGCCTGAGCGCCGAGCGGATAGGCTGCACACGGCCGGGACCGGGATGTCTGTGGAGAGCTGACAGGCATTCTGGCCAAGCAAGGCCTCTGGAGGGCGGGGTGTCCCCCAGGGCAGGGGACAGGCTGTGTCTAACAGGTCCCCGAGTGTCGCTGGGGGGGGGCATAGTAGGAACGTGGTGGCTTTGAGGTCATTTGAGGACAACCAAAAATGCACCTTCGCCTGCTGAGAAGTGGGGGGTGGCGGTCAAGTTAGAGACTGTACCCACCACTTCTGCGCTCGGGGAGCGCCCGGCAATAAGCGCAGGGACTAGACCCGGGACCGAGAGGAACCCATTCCCTCCCCAAGCCGGAGTCCGACGGGCCCCTCAGCGGCGCGCTTCACTTTGCCCGTTTGTAAAAAGCAGATGTTGAAGGGGAAGAGCGGACGCTTGAGAAGCACCTTCAAACCCTGGGCGTGGTGCAGAGCCCTTCAAAAGGAGGTGTCGTCGGGTTGGACCCCCCCCCCCCCCGCCGAGACCAGTGCCTCTGTGAGTGCGGTCAGGGCTTTGCGAACCATTTAAACAAGCTGCTTTTTAAAAATGCCGGACTTTGGAATGGCTGTGAATTGATGCTTGTGGCGCCCTCAGGGCCAGCGCCTTAGTGGACGTTAGACGGTTAGGTGACCATTCACGCTCAGTGTCTGTCCAGCGTGTGCCAGTGTTGAGAAGGGAGGGGAGGGCGGCGCGCTAGCCCGGGAGCCCGCCCCTCGGACTGCAGCAGGCCCAGGCTCTCCGCCTTGCTTCACCCGGCCCCACCGCTTACTGAGGTTCCTGCCCGAGCTCACACTCTTCCAGGGGCGGGACAGACACCTTGCGCGCGCCGCGTCCGCCAGGGCGCTCGGGGGCCTCCACCTGCCGCTCGGGCGCCCCCTCCCTGGAGCGGGAAGAGAAGAGGCAGGCCAGGCCTAACCTAGCTCTACCCGCCCGGCCGCTTTCCTAGGCCCGCGGTGGGGGCGGGGGCCGCGGGGGACCCCGCCAGCCCCGGGCTGGAGGTGGAGCACAGTCGGGGCGCTGTGTCCTGGCAGACGTCGTGGCGTCTCCAGCCTCCGGTTTCTGGGGCTGTCGGAGCTGGGGTCCCCGGTCCAGGGCTTCAAGTTTAAGAGTGCAGGCCCCCTAGGGGGCGACAGAGGGGAGCCCCTGACAGCCCTCCTCGCCCCTGTCCCTAATTACGCGACGCTTGGAATGAGGCGTCCCCGCGAGCCCCACGTTTTGTTTGGTGACCGCGAGACCTCCGAGGGTCCCCAGGGGGCACCCTTCCCGGGCTGGCGGCCACGCAGTCTCAGTTCTCCGCGCGGCGAGGGGGCGGGGGCTTTGGAGGGAGGTCTGGTGCGGGCTGGAGCCTCCCTCTGCTGACGGCTGCGAGGGGTGGAGGGTTGGGGGAGCGAGCTCAAGGAAGCGCTGAGGCTCCCCGCCCCCGCGCGGATCTGGAGCGAGCCAGGGTTCGGTCCCTGAAGCCGAGGCTGTGCGTGTTTGGACAGGGTCTCCCCGGCCCGGAAGATCTAGGATGTTTGAGGCGCCTTGCCCATCGTGGCACTGCAGTCGCGCTGTAGCGCTGGCTCCTTGGGAGAGGGGACTGACGGGGTCCAGGGCTGCCTTGGCAATGAAAGGCCCTTGGCACGCGACCCCCGAAACCGTTGGGCCCTTGTGGCTCTCAGGAGCCCGGCGCACGGGCCCTCGGGGCCCATCAGCTCGCTTTGACTCTTCCGTGGACGCTCCGGCGCGGAGCAGTCTCCTTCCCTCCGGCGGCGTCGGCCAGCGCGGCTGCGGGTGGCAAGGACGTCCGGGTCCTGGGGTGGGTGGTGGACACCTTTCTGCCCCGCACCGGCTCAACCTGCCCGGGGGCGCGGGTGAGTGGTCTGTACCGCGGAGATTGTTCAAGACGTGCCCCGGACCGAGTTTGGGAGTCAAACCCAGCCCTAGAAGGCCCAGCGTGCAGGAGAGCCCCGCGTCACCTCTCTGGGAGTCTGGGCGCCCGAAGGAGGTGCCGCAGCGCCTCTCCGGGGAGCCTTTGGGGCCCCAACCTTGCACCTCCTGGGTGCTAGCTAGCATGCCTGCCCGCCGGGTCGGCCCGGACTTGGCGCAGGTGCCCCCTGCCCCCACCCCCAACCAGAGCCGCTGCTTCTACGTTTTTTTCTTTTGCCCCCCAGGCCCCGGTGTTCTGAAAGCCAGGTGTCAGGGGTCTCCGGAGCACTATCCTTTGTATTCAGTGTAAAGCCCCGCAGACACATCCGAAAAGCCCCCAGTGGTTTCACTTCCAGGTTTTGATCTCACATTAGTGGGATTTTCATCTCCGATCTGTCTCTAAAGCCAGGAAGGACGTTTCTCTGGGGGACGCTTATTTTTAATTTGTTTTATTTTAGGCCCATCTGGTTTTAAAGAAATGTTGAGCCCAAACAAAGCCGAGGAGGCGTATGAAGGCGGTGGTTGCAGGCATTATGTGCGCGGGGATAAGGTCCACTCCAGGCTCGGGACACTGTATTGATAGGTATTGATTATCGAAAAATCGGATTTGAATACAATACAAAGTGTCTGCTTATCCGATTCCCCCCAGAATGTTAAAAGTTCACCTTGGGGAGCCAGCTGGGGTATTCCAACAAAATTCGCGGTGGAGAACTAGCGGCTTTCCCCCTGCAGTGAAAAAAAGTCAGTTACAATAATTGGGCCGATGGATTTCGTTTCTTTGAAAAATTTTAATTAACATTGCACGTCGTTTTCACGTTTGGGTGGCAAGTACTTCGTGGGGAGAGAGGCCACCTTTACGTGGAAGGAAGTTTCGTTTTCTGCCTGCAACTTCGGAACGACGGTGCTCGCCTGCCCGGGACGGGCCCTCTTCTCTCTCCCCTCCCCCCACTCCCTTCTCCCGGCCCCCACTCCCCCTCCCCGCCGCGGCGCGAGGGTCGTCCTCAGCCCGCACCTCTCTCCCCGAGTCAGTTGAGGCTTCCGAGTGCCAGGCCCTCCGGCGGCAACTGCCGAGCCAGCGCGGGGCAGGGTAGGGCAGGGCTGGGCAGGGCAGGGCTGGGCGAGGGCGCGCGGGTGCCCCTGGCCGCAGCCAGCTGCGGACTTGCAGCTTCGGGCTATGGCGGCGAGACGCCGTTGTCCCAAACTTCCGAGGCTCTAGAGCTGTCCGCAGCCCTCCTGGCGCTTAGGGCGCTCAGAAGGCGGCTCCCCCCAGCCTCCCCTCTGAGGGACGGGGTGGCGCCGTGCCTGTGGGGGCTGGGGAAGGGTCGGAAGGATTGGGGCTCGATCTTAGCTTAAAACTTAGTTTCGGTGGAGTGGATGGGGTGCGAAGTGGATGGGGAGATAAGGAAACCCCAGCTGTTGGCTGCGACGACCCCGAATGCGGAGTCCCTAACTCCGCCTGATCCCATCTTTGGGGGTCGAAGGGAAGGCGCTGTCGGCGAAACGAGAGGGGCTTTTGGGTATTTGGATCCCGGCGCCCAGCTCTGCGCCGCGTCTCGGCTGTGCTTCTGGTGGGAGTGACTGGCGGAGGCACCGACGGGGATCCCTGGCCTGGCTGGTCACCCTCTTGTCAGCGAGGTGCTGCCCACTCGAATCTTCTTCTGGCCCCCCAAGCCTGGGTCTCTGCGCGGCGCCCGGCAGGGGTGCGGGGCGGAGCTAGGCTGGGACTGGCTGGGGGCCGCCCCGCCCGGCGCCGGGGCCTTCGCGCCGGCCCCCGGGGAGGAGTTATGATAATTTCCTTCTCATTAAGGCGCCCGGGTCCCCCGGCTATTGCCGGGACACACAGTGCGGGCGCGGCTTCCCCGGTCCACCGCAGCGGCCTCTGCACCCGCGGCCGCGGCAGCTACGCTCGCAGAACCGCCGATGCGCATCCAGTGACCCGGACAGCGAGGCCCGCACGCGGCGGGGGCGGCGGCAGACGCCCGGCCACCGTGACCCCAATTTTGGATTTACCGCTCGGGGGGTGGGGGGATCCTGGATTTAACTGGCGGCTGTTTTGGGGGACGCCGGACGCCATGTTGTGGAAAATAACCGATAATGTCAAGTATGAAGAGGACTGCGAGGTGAGCTGGGCAGTGGGGCGCAGCCCGGCCCCACCCGAGTTGTCTGGGCGACTGGGGCCGCTGGACCAAGATGGGGGCGAGGGCGCAGCGGCGGCGAGGAGGCACCCGCCGCTGGCCCTCGATGGGACGGGTCCATTCTTGCGGACGCCCCCTAATCCGTTTTTCCGCCCCCCCAACCCCTCTTAGTCGGGCCTTTTTCTAAATATTCAGTCCCGGGAACAGGGCTTGGAGCGAGAATGGCAGATCCCGCTCACAAAGCTTACCGGTTGGTTTCTGGCGAAGCAAAACAGCCGGTTTTCTCGGAAGAGCGCACCGTCCACCACCCTTAGACGCGGCTTTGCGCACGAATCTCCTCCAAAAGGGTCAAACGGCGCCTTGCCGGCGACACCTTTACAGAGTGTCCTCCGGGCGAGTTTGTCACCTGCCCCGCTACTCTTCGGGGGAAACAAAACAACAGAAGTTTGGCTTTCAAGAGAAGTGGGGGCTGGGGAGTTGGGGGGGGTGCTGGGGCCAGATGGGGCCGTAAGCGCTCGCGAGTGCTCCAGCCTGTCCGACAGGTTGAGCTAGAGTTTCGGAGAGTGGGAGGGAGGGAGGCGGCGAGCGGGAAGAGGAAGAAGACGCAGGCGGCGGAGGCGTGCGCCAGGGCGCCGGAGAGAGGAGCCCGGGCTGGGGAGACGCGGGAGCTCACCGCACCCCCCGGACCTCGAGGGGCGACCCCTGTTTGCAAGCCCCGGCACTTCCGCTAGGGGGCGACCGTGCCAAACATCTGGTCCCCGCTACCCCTGTGACCTCGGGGGACACCCTTCCTTTTAGGAAACTAAGTCGGACAGCCGTGGGGCGAGGGGACGTGCGCAGGCAAGGGCGCCCAATTTTCGGGGTCCTTAACGTCCCCTTTTATCCCACATGTGGGGACACTGACCGTGCCCGGGCGGAACGGCCCCATTCCCGTGCCACTGGGTCGGGGCGCAGCCTGCAGCGAGGACACCCGGCCGCGGCGCGTTCCCTCCCCAGTCCTCGGGCGGTGCTGGGCGGCTGGCTCTGCTGGGGAGTGTCTCGTCCGGAGGTCTTTTGTCCCCAGGGCGTGGAAGGGAGGGTCCCCGGGGCGGGGGAGAGGCTCACTTCCAGGCCGCGCGCATCATCCGCGCGCGCCGCTTCCCTCCCTGCAGCCCCGGAGGCCGACATGTGCGGGCTGGCGAGCGAGCGAGCTCTGCGCCGCGTGCGTCTGGCGCCGACTTCCTCCGGGGGCCCCGGCTCGGGCCGCTGCTGGCCCGGGGTTTGGGGTTCCGACCTGGAGCCTCAGAGCGCCTCGGGCGTCGGAGCGCCCAGATCCTGGCCGCCGGGCTTCGAGGACGCCTTCCCCCAGGTCTCAACACCCGTGTCCGCGGCCCGCGCGGTTGGCGGCGAGCGCCTGGGCGCGTCGCTCCTGGGTCTCCTCCCGCCCCAGGGCTCAGCTCGCGGGTCGGGCCCGGGCGTGCTGGGGCCCCGGGCGCGGGCAGGCGGTTCGCTGGATCGGGGTTTCGTACTAACAGGGTCTCTGCTCTGCCCCAGGATCGCCACGACGCGAGCAGCAATGGCAACCCGCGCCTCCCGCACCTCTCCTCGGCGGGGCAGCACCTCTACAGCCCCGCGCCGCCCCTCTCCCACACCGGAGTCGCCGAATACCAGCCGCCTCCCTACTTCCCACCCCCCTACCAGCAGCTGGCTTACTCGCAGTCCGCCGACCCCTACTCGCACCTCGGAGAAGCGTACGCCGCGGCCATCAACCCCCTGCACCAGCCCGCGCCCACCGGCAGCCAGCAGCAGTCCTGGCCAGGCCGCCAGAGCCAAGAGGGGGCCGGCCTGCCCTCGCACCACGGGCGCCCCGCCGGCCTGCTCCCGCACCTCTCCGGGCTGGAGGGCGGCGCCATGAGCGCCCGGCGGGACGCCTACCGCCGCTCCGACCTGCTGCTGCCGCACGCGCACGCCCTGGACGCAGCGGGCCTGGCCGAGAACCTGGGGCTCCACGAAATGGCGCACCAGATGGAGGAGGTGCAGGTGAGCGCCCGGGTTCTTGCCCCTGCCGCCGACCGCGGGCCTCCGCCTCCCCGCCCCCTGCCCAGGCGCCCCCGAACTAAAGGCAGCTTTGTCACTTTCTTCCCCAGAATGTCGAGGATCAGCATCTGCTTCTGCACGACCAGACTGTTATCCGCAAAGGTAGGTGGAGAGCGGGGCCTTTCCCTTCCCGCGGCGGCCCACCCCTGTTCTTACTAAGAGGCGAAGTTCTTACTTCCTTGGCAAGAGGAGGAGGCACTCGGTGGCCGACCTGGGGCGTGGGTGGTGGAGGGGACTCTTGGAAGGGAGGCTTTAGGGCGCAGTTCTTTGCCCCCCAGAGGGGACAGGATGCAGGAGCTGTGTGCATTGTGCATTTCCGGGTCTGTTGGCTGCAGTTTCCTGCGGGTGACTAGGCCTCAGTCCGTCCCGGCTTACCGGGTCAGCCTCCAGAGTGAGCTCAACACGGAGGTTTCATTTGGGAGAAAACCCACAATCTCAGTTGAGTGATTGGTTCAGAGACCACTGAGTAAGTTGGGATTTTTGATTTCAAGCACATCTGTGATAAGGAGACTTCAGTTCTGATCTGCACGAAAAAAGTTTTGAGACAATTTGGCCTAACAAATAATATATAGATCCCTCAAAGAACGAAGCTGAGGTGAGCTGTCAGGGTTTTTTTTCAGGAACTGGGAAAGGGGGTTTGGGAAATTGGATTAGGTGGTGCGTGAGTGGTTTATGCAATTAAGTTACACACTGACTGGATTACCGAGACTGGCTGTTTTGGGAACTGGAGTAGACCGAAATTAAAGGTGTAGTTATGGTCTGCTACTTAGAATTTAACTGTTTCAAATCAATTGGGGGAAAACAGGCTTTGAGGAAAAACTCAGAAAATAAACTGAATTTCCCCGTAATGCCTACAGAACAGGTGTGTTTGTATTTTACATTTTACTGTGCTATCAGCTGCACTGAAAGCTTTTGGCAAAGGATCTGAATATGAATATGTCTTAGGACCTTGGTTGTTCTTTGAGTGAGAAAAAAAATCAGGTATTTGGTATGGAAGCAGTCTTTGGAAAGCAAATGTTCTAATTAAACAGATTTTAACAGTGGCTGGAAAATGAAAACCCTTGGTGCTTAGGATCTGGACTAATTAACTTGCCAAGGTGTTAACTTGTGAATCTCAGATTGGATTATCTTTGAGGAGTATGGCTTTGAAAAAATCAGGCTCAGGATTTCTAGCCTGAGCTCTCGCTCCACCTTGGCGAGTGATTGAAAAGGTCTCCTGGGCTGGGATGTGGTTGCCGACTGCCCCTTCTGGTTTTCATTCCCAGGTCCCATTTCAATGACCAAGAACCCGTTGGGTCTCCCCTGTCAGAAGGAGCTGGTGGGGGCGGTGATGAACCCCAGCGAGGTCTTCTGCTCCGTTCCTGGAAGACTGTCTCTCCTCAGCTCCACATCTAAATACAAAGTGACAGTTGCAGAAGTCCAGCGGAGACTGTCCCCACCGGAATGCTTAAATGCTTCGCTGCTGGGGGGGGTGCTCAGAAGGTAGAGGGGCGCACCCCGGGGCTGGGGCTGGGTGGGTGAAGGGAGATGTATAAAAGGACCCAGAGGTATTTTTAACATTTATGTAACTTTTAAACCTAACGCTGAATTCTAATCGGCTCAGAAAGTTTTTGTACATTTCTTCTCTCTTAGAAAAAAGTGCCAAATGCAGAAGGAAGTGCTAAAACAGTGATAACAAATTATCATTTGGTTGGAATTGGCTTTCATGTATGACGTGGTGGCATCTGTATTAAGGGAAGGGCAGCTCCAGGGGTGTTGTGCCCCTGGAGTGTTTTATTTGGGGGGGGGGGTTGTTGCTGCTGCCATTTTTAACAAGTGAAATTGTATCTGCTCCAGTACATCTTGCCGTGTTCTGTGATTTTGAAAAATAAGTTGGCACGGTTGAATTTTACGGGAATTAGTCAGAGGAGGCTCCCTCAGTCTCTGGGTTACAATGGGTATATCATGTTGATGGCCTTTCAGGGATTTCAGCTTTGGGAATTTAGGATTTTAAAGTGTGGTTTACTGAATAGCCACCGTCCTCTTTTTTACCCAGAGCCAAATCAAAAAATGGAGGCCGGTCTTTGCGGGAGAAATTGGACAAGATTGGGCTGAATCTTCCAGCTGGGAGGCGGAAAGCTGCACACGTCACCCTCCTGACGTCCCTGGTAGAAGGTCAGTGGCATTTGGCGGTGCTGTGTGGGTGTCTGCAGTACCTTCTCTAGAGAAAAGATGAAGAAAACTCTTAGCAGTACCCTAAGTCGAGAGATGGAGAGGATTGGCACCTCACAAATTTTACTGTAGTTTTAGCTACTGTAAAAAGCACAGTAGTTTTAGCAAATAAACTCAATATTTACAGAGCTGTTTGAGGTGTTCTGAGTTCCCCAGAAAATTGTTGCTAAGAAGAAATTTAGTTTTCCTAACCTAAGAACTCACACTTAAGGATGTCGGCATTTCCTGTTGCACAAACTGATTTTTGAAAGATGCAATTAATGAATTGTACCTTTAAAACTCACCCAGCAAGAGGTCCTTTGGGTGGCAAGGGGTAGACCTGAATTTTTCTTGGTAGTAGTACCAAAGTAGTACAGACAGATGCTGGTTTATTCTGGTGCACATCTGAAGTTTATATAAAGTGCAGTGTTATTACCACATAAAAAATGGTTAATTATTGATGGCTCTTAGAAATCCTGTTTCTGGGAACATTTTTGTGGCTGTGAAAAGTTGGAATTGTGGCCAATGCAGAGAAAAGCCCTTGTCTTTGATGGTTCACCAATCCTTTCTTTATTCCCCCCGAAAAAGAAAAAAGTCCCAGGTCCATGGAGGCAGCCCCCTCCCCCAGCACAAGGTCCTTGTGTGACATTGGCCTTGTTGGGATGGGCTTACCCTCTGGAAAGCAGCCCTGAAGGCAATTGAGCCCTTAAAGGGGGCAAGGGAAAGTGAAATAATGTTTTTTTTAAAAAAATTAATTTATGCATACAAGAGCTGGGGTTGTAGGCCAGAGCTGCAGGGTGTGAGAGGGTTCCCCAGAGACAGTGGGGAGCAGGACAGGTGGATCCAATGAAATACACTGCTGAGGGGAGACAGGAGAGGTCTGCTGCGCCGTGGGGGTCAGCTCGTTGGCCAGGGATTGAACTGAAGCCTCGGCTTGTCCTAGCATGGTAACTTTGAGACTTGACCCCTGCGCCACCAGGGAGGCCCCTGAAGTAATATTTTTAAAAACACAACAAGCACAGGAAAATGGAGTCAAGTACAGAGACTTCCCCTGAAGCCTCCAGCACCCTGTCCCACAGGGGCGTGGGACTGGGGGTCAGGGAGGGTGGCCTTGGGCCACTGCACTGTCGTTTGAACACCCTCTGCTCCCGTGGCTCCCCGAGCTGAAACGAGGCTCGGCAGAGAGCGCTGCTCTGCCATTTTAGGGGTGTCCTCGGAGGTCCGGGTGAAGAGAAAGATCTGCCCATTGGAGGCCAGCTGTTCTTTGCGGAGAAGGGTGGGTTCGGAGCACGTGGCCTGTAGCTGTAGGAGCCAGCCGGGCAGGCAGACCGCACTGGCATGAGAAAGTGCGGCCAGAACAATGGTTTGAGGCTTAGAGTCCTGGGAGGCAAGTGGAAGGGGCCAGGGGGTACACTGTTGGGGGTTCTGGGCAGCATTGCCGCCTTGCACCCTGGACCCTGGAAAGGGCAGCTCTGGGGGAGGTGCTCTCCCTGGCTCCTCCCTCTGTGCCCCAGTATCTTGGGCGGGAGTGGTCCAAGTGGGTAGTTGGGGCTCTTAGCATTTCTAATAGGAAACAGTCCTGCCTGCCTGAGATAAACGTTCTGGAGACGTGTCCCCTCTGTCCTGACCTAAACTAACTTAAAAAAGAAAGTTCCATGCCAAGAGCTTGTCTCATAGAGACATGACCAGTTTGCTTCTGTCAAACTGTCCATTTCCCTGCTTTTCCACACCGATGCTGTGTTGTCCACAGGAGAAAAGCCAGGAGGAGCCTGGGAAGCTCGGCTCAAGTTGGGCCAGGCCACTGCTTAGCATTGTTCCAGTGCGTTGAAAAATTAGGGGTCCTCCCCCCACAGTGTATGATCTTACCCTCTATCCCTACTGGATAGCACGGCTGTTGGGCTGAATTGCTCCCCCTGCACGTGGCTTCCCCCCTGCGCAAAGCACCTGATAGTGCTGGAAGGGGGGCCACTTGAGGCCGGGGCGGTCACTGGAGCCGCTGTCCTAAGGTCCGAGGCCATGACTGGTGTTTCTAGGCGAGGCTGTTCACCTGGCTCGGGACTTTGCCTACGTCTGCGAAGCGGAATTCCCTAGCAAGCCGGTGGCGGAATATTTAACCAGACCGCACCTCGGGGGTCGGAACGAGATGGCGACTCGGAAGAACATGCTGCTGGCAGCACAGTAAGTGTCCAGTCTTGAATGTGATGATTGGTGCTGCCCTGCAGTGGCGAGCGCGTGCCTCTGTGTGTGTGTACTTGTGTGCACGTGTATGTGCATGAGCACACGCCCCGTGCTCAAGAAAGAAATGTGCATTAAATAAATTGGGGTCTCAAGCCAAAGAGACCAGTCAGGGGGCTGCTTTTAACAAAGCCCGAAGAAGGGACCTTGTCGGTTCTGTTTACAAGAGTGGAGCGGAGGCCAGAGTGGCCGTGCTGGGGCTGTTTTCTTGTCCGCCTCAGACACTTCAGCCTTCTGTGATTGTCTCTGCAGAGCTGACCGGGGGTGTGTGGTCAGACCTTTGTTTCATCACATCCAGTGAAAATGGGGTGACTTTGCACTTTTTTGTTGTTTAAATGCAATGTTCTGGGCTGGATTTGCAGGAAACCTGGCAAATTAAGTGTCTCTAGAAGGACTTATGCTGCTGTGGGGTATCTCAGAAACCAAGTCAATTGGTTTTTAAAATGCTGGGAAATGAAGTCAGGAATTGGGGCAGAAAGGCGCTCCGTGAACCACCTCTTTCAGGATCAGGGAATGCGTGAGTGTCCTATCCCCACAGATGTGGTTATGCCGGAACCAGCCGGCCCAAGAAAGGGGCACCCCTTAGACTCCTGGGCTGGTCCTAAGCCCACTTTTACTTGCCAGGTGGCTGGGACTAATCTTTCCTAATTGCAGGGAGGAGGATGAAAACAATAATGCAGGGGCCAAGCACTTAGTAGGTGGTAAGTGCAGCCACGGGCTGTCAGTGTTGGTTTCAAGTCAAATTCTAATAGCCCCCCACTGGCTGTTCTGGGGTGACTTGTCCTGGGCTCTTTATCCGTCCTTGTCTGGCGCGTGATATGGAGCTCACGGGTGTGTGACTCTCTCCACAGACAAGTGTGCAAGGAATTCACAGACCTTCTCAATCAAGACCGAACACCCAACGGAAACAACAGACCCACCCCAGTCTTGGAGTCCAACATCCAGAACTGCTTGTCTCATTTCAGCCTCATCACCCACGGGTTCGGCAGCCAGGCCATCTGTGCCGCGGTGTCTGCCGTGCAGAACTACATCAAAGAGGCCCTGATAGTCATAGACAAATCCTACATGAACCCTGGAGACCAGAGTCCAGCGGATTCTAGCAAAACCCTGGAGAAAATGGAGAAGCACAGGAAATGAACCAGGGCCCCCGAGGACGCGAGCGTCTGGAAGGGAAACTCACTCTCCACCGGGACAGACTGGGGACCCCCTGGCCGGGGGTGGACAGAGCCTCTCCCCCACCGTCCCGTTCAGCCGCCTCTGCTGACCTTGCTCACCACAGCCCTGGACAGCTTCTCGGAAGGTGACAAGTGCTGGTTCTTTCCTCACTAAGCTTTGATTTCATTGTTTGGAACCCCACTCCTCCTTTGCTCTGAAGTGGTGCTACAAGTTTTAGAACCTTTTAAATAAATCCCCCGGGCTCACAACAAAAACCTACATGTAGCCGCTGAAAATGTCGAATGAACGAGATTCAGATCAACCTTTTTTTATTCAGTGTTAAGGTAATGGCTGGCTTCCGTGTCCACTAAATATTTATCTTCAAAAAGTATTTATCTAGCTTCTTCAGATACCAGATTCTACCTGCCGAGAAACTAGTCCCTAGCTGGTATTTGATACACTTTGCACCCTTGGTACCAAGGGGATCTTTCAAAACTTGTAAAAAAAGAGAAAAAAAGCCTGCTGATTTTTTTTTTTTTTAATACTTTGAAAGTTAACTCTTCAAGTGGGAGAATCTTTGAAAGGACATGTTCCTTTAAGGTACTGAAGCTTTATTTGCATATTTATTTCACATCTTGGTGTTTTGAGTAAACTTGAAAGGGCAGGCATGAAGCTTTTTTTTTTTCTTTTTTTGGGGGGGCTGCCTGTCATCCCCAAGACCCGGAGAAGGCTCTGGATTTTGCCAAGCAGTGTGTTGGGTGTACAGATTTTATTTATGCATAATTTAATGGGGTCTGTAAATACGGGTGCACTTCTTACAACTTTTTGAGAAATGGGATTCGATTTTAATATTAGCTTTTAAAGGTGATGGGCTAGTCTAAAACACCTCCCGAGGTTTTATTCCTATGGACACAGGGTAGTAAGAATGTGGAGGGTCCCGGGCTCTGTTCTGGACGCTGGAAATTTCTATTTAATGGCTGTTCGTAAAGCAGTGCCTTTGTGGCTCATGCCTGTTGGAAGGGACTCTGAGTTGAGTGTGTGCTACGGCGTGTGTGGGTGAATCGAGGTCTGGAATTGAGCTCCATGCCTGTAAACCTCCCCCAAATAATTGGTGTGTATATGATACCTGTATAATAAAAAGTATTCTCGATAGAAGCCGTGACAGTCTGGTTACAACTTGATTTTTTTTTTTTTTTAACCTCTAAGGGAGGGCAATAGTGGCACAGCTAATTTACAGTTCGGGTGCAGCTTGTTGCCTTTTGCCAACGGAAACTGAAAGTTTCATTTTCTCTCCCTTGCAAGCCCGCTCAGCTGCCCCCAGGCTGGGGCACATGGGCTGCTGAGTGCAGAGAGCTGTCCTTCCCATCCGGGGGTGGGAAATGATGACTGACCATGTGTTTTGTGTGAGGCCACTTGGTTGACAAACACTGGTCTCTGAGGTCAAGTTGTACCTCAAACTTTTGAGAATGGAAATGAATGGATGGTGATCCTTACAGCTTTCTTACCGACCGGGTGTTGAGTCAAATGAAGCCAGTTTGGTGGAGGATTTTGTTTTCAGTTCACTGAAGTTCTCCATGTTTGGACACATGAGAACGCACTCTCCCCGCGTGCCCCACCCCCACCCCCTAGGCAGGCTAGTGGTTCTGTCCACCTGGGGAATCCGAGGTGGTGGCTGGGCTCGGCTGGGGAGCAGATGGGCCAGAGAGGGCTTGTGTCCTTGCTGAGTGTCCACAAGGGTCTTGGAGGCACACGGCTGGTACTTGATTGCACGCTGAAGTGACCTGGCAGATCCTCCAGGAAGTGATATGTTTATAGTTTGGCATGAGTGGCTGGGCTTCAAAGGGAAGTGAGAGCAAAAGGATTTTCCACATTGGATCAAGTCGTTGCTTTAACTCCAGTCTCATAATCCCTAATTCATAACTCTCCCAAATGCTCAGCAATTCCTGACTTAATGTTGGCATTGGATGTTATTAAGTAATTTAAACTCTGCCAACCTAATACTTTGCTCTTGGCAGCTTGTCCATGGCCACTGAACGTTCCCATTAAGTTGGATTTATCTGGTTGATATGTCAAGATCACAATTGCTTTGCTTTAGAGCCGCAAAGAAAAGAGGTCTTACGTTGGCAGTTATTTCTCAATCAAGACATGAGACGTTGGGTGTTAAAAGGAAGTTATGGGGGGAAAGGGCCAAAAGAAAAAGGGACCGTTTTCTTATCAGCGACTTGCTTTTGGACGAGAGTCTGGCTTTTAGGAGCTGTGCCGAATGGCAGTGCAGACAATGTTCTGGAAGTGCCCCAACGCCAGCCTTGGAGGAGTGAGTCATGAGCTCCTCTGCTGCCTGGCCCTGTGCTTCCTTCTGTCTCCTGGTTCCCGCTGGACATCCAGGGATGGCCATGGCGCTCCCTGGGCGCGGGGCACAATAATTACGGGGTTTTCTTCCCAACACCTCTGAGCTGATGCCATGAGCAATAAGTAGGTCCCCTCAAGAGGCCCCTGCTGAAACTTGGCTCTGGGTCTCCCCATCGGTCCTGAGTTTGCTTGTGGGAGCGGGGCGCCCTGTCCTTCCAGAAGGTCTGGTTCCTGCCTGCGGCAGCAGGGCCACCAGTGGGTGGGCAGGGGTTCAAATCCCAGGTGAGGGAGGGTCGCGCCCCCTGCTTCTCCCTCGACCCCACACACTGGCTGCTGGACACTCCGGGATTCCGGAGAAGGGATGGAGACGCTTCTTTGCTGCCCAGTGGCCCTGGCCTGAAGGCACGCGTGCCTGCTTTCCGTTTGTGAGATGCCCCGCAGGCCTGCACGTGCGGTTACCGCGCCGCTGCCCGACCTGGGTCTTGGCCCCTGGAAGGCGCCCTCCCGCCTGGCAGACGGCCCCCAGGACCCCGCAAGGCGGAGGAAGGGGTTTCCAGCACACGTCCAGGTTGTCTCATCGCCCGTGTGCGCACGGTGTTGCGTGCGGGTCCGGAGGGGACGTTCTGTCTGGTTCTCATTAGAAATGCGCCCCTGGCAGCAGCCGCATCTTCTCCGGGGGCGAGAGCCAGGGGAAGCCTGAGACCTCGAGTTCCTGTATTTGAATGTTCAAAACAAAACAGGGTCCGGTCACCCGTGGGTGAGGGACGAGACCCTCCTGGAGACTTAGGGAACGCACCCCCAGACCCTGCAGCGCGAGAGGTGCCGGCTCTGCGTTTCCCGGGGAGCCCCGGGGGCCGCCAGGGTTCTGAGGGCTCCTGGGAGCGGGGAGGGAGGGGCGGGCGGCCATTTTGCCGCCTCTCCCTCGGGCGTGCGGAGGGCCCGGCCGCCGGCCAGGGGCCCTTCGAACGCTTTTCCCGGGGAGGAAGCCCCGGCCGCGTGGCAGGGGCCCTGGCAAACGTCTTCTCCTGGGCGCCAGGGCCGCCGTCGGCTGGAAGGAGGAAGGTCTGTGGCTCCCCCAGCACGGTTCGGACCTGCCTCAGGGCCCCCTCGGCCGCTGTCTTCCGCCCGCCTCCGGAGTCTCAAGGCCCCGCCGGGCCGCTCGGTGCCGCTCGGAAGCGGCCGGCCGACCCCTGCCCACCCCGCGCCCGTGGAAGCGACCGTGGAAGCGCCGTCGCGGCCAGGCCGGAGCAGACCAGGACCGAGCAGCGGCGCCCCGTCGCTCTGGCGCTGCCTGGCCCCGCTGGGCAGCTGCCGTGGGGACGCGCGAGGAGGCCGGCGGCGGCGCCGGAGCCCCTTCCAGGCCCCCGCCGAGGAGGAGCGCCCCAGAATGTTCGCGGGGCGCAGCTCGGGTTTTCCTCAGGACGCGGGGCGCCTTCCAAGGACAGGCCCGTCTTCGGGACGACCCTCGGGCCGCGGGCGAGGGGACGGCAGAGGCCACGTTGGCGTCCGGCCCTGCGGAGACGAGGCCCGCGGACTGCGGGGCGCGGCGCGGAGCCGTGGCCCCGGGTGCGTCCGACTCCGGCCCGGATGCCGCGTGGGCCTCGGGGGGCCGGGGCTGGCGCCCGAACGCGGGGTCGTGCTGCAGTGGAGCCGCCTTCGTGCAGCGGGACTGCGCCCAGGAGGCGAGGCGACTGCGGGGAGAGGCGGGGGCCGCGGGCTGGACGGGAGTGACCAGCCGCCCAGCTGCCCACGCTCGCCTCCGGCCTGGTGGGAGAGGGGAAATCCCGCCTGTTTCCGAGGGACACGGCCTGCTGCCGCCTGGAGTTTGGATTCCTAGCCCGGAGCGGTGAGTGAACAGTTCAGTTGTTTCCAACCACCCGGTGAGCAGTGCTTAGGAAACCAACACAAAGGGCGAGCCCTTTCCCTCCGCTGCCTTCCCACCGCGTCGCCGGCTCCTTTCTAACGTGGGTGTCGGCGCCACACAAAGAGCGAGAAAACCACCTCTGGTAAGTGAAACAGGATTCCAAGCTGTTCCCTCTCTTTGGATGAGCTGACTTGCTGTGGCAATCATTTCGTAACATGTGAAATCATTCTGTTGCACACCTAAAACTAACAATGATGTGCGTGCGTGTGAGAGAGAGGGGGGCAGGGCAGCTCCAGGTACCCTGGGTGGGATTCACTCTCCCCTTGGCCTGGAAAGCACTTGACCGCCACCTCCCCGTGGCCTACTACGCGGTCTAGTGCAGTAGCCGTGGGCAGCACGTGGCTGTCAGGTCCTGGCAATAAGCCAGTCCCGCCCGAGCTTGCAGGGCGGGGACAGACTGGACTCCAGGCACCAGTGCTCCCTTTAGCTGGGTGCCTCTGGGCATCCCAACAGCGGCCCTGAGCGTAGAGGCTGCTGGTCGCCATCTGTCGCCGCCCTGCTGGAGAAGGGGGTGTGGCCTGTCCTGTGGCCCTGCGTCTCCCAGCAAGAGGTTCCGCGTTTGGTTTCCTATAATGTCCAGCGTCCCCAGAGCCCTTGGGGCCCAGAGGGCAGGCCCCACGCCCACCCTGCCCTAGTCTCCCCCACACGAACCCGCTCTGCCTAGCTGTGGAGTTTGCTCGTGAAGCATCTGTGTTGAACCCTGAGGTCAAGCCAGGTCGTAGGGGGGCTCCGGGTGGTCCCTGCAAAGGTGCTTCTCTGGGCCTCACGTGCTCAGGGGGACGCGGGCAGCCAGATCCTGTGGGCCTCATCCCCACACTGCGGTGTCCCTCAGGGTGCTCCGTTGGGAGTTGTGTTCAGCTGTGAGCCCAGCACAGCCTGGCAGTTTCTTCAGTGGCCAGAATGTATTTTTAGTGAATATTCATAAAGCGAGTAAAGTCAGTATGGTATAAGGTGAGTGTGATACACGCGATTTGCAGGGAGCTGGGCTGGGTGTCCTGTGGCGACTTTCGCTGGACCTGCCCTTGGCAGTGAGATACTGCACGTGACGTAGGGACAGGCGGGCGGCTGTGCCACCGCGGCGTCCTGGACATGTGACACGGACGTGCACAGTGCAGACGCTTACTCGGCGGGCACCCCGTCTGCGAGGCGCCCTCTCGGCCCAGCTAGGCCACCAACTCCTCACCCTTCCTGGCGGGTCCCCTTGCCCAGGAGGACCTCAGCCTTGCTCCCGCCGGGGTCGGGGGAGGGTGGTTCCCTCCCGTAAGGACCTGTTTGGATGCGGTGTGCGCCCACCAGCTGCCCGCCCTGGTGACGGCCCCCTCCGGGTGTTTGGAGGCGCTGCTCGGAGCTGCGTTCTGCAGTGACCAGGACACGGTCTCAGTTACTTTGGGGGCCTGTGATGCATTTTTTAATGAATACGCGTGATTCATTTATTTCCTAGAGCTGAAACATTTGCTGTTTCTGCATCTCCACGGTGATCGGTCATGCCAGGGAGGAATGTTCCGGAAGGGCATGGGGCCGTGACCTTGCTTCAAGGACTCTGTCCTTAGGAAATAAAAACCATCCGTCCCCACCCCGTGGTACCTTTTCGAAGGTGGTTTTTGATAAACGTGGGGTTCGAGCCTTTGCAGACAGGTGCCCGTTTGTTTATGGAGTGCCCAGAAGCGCCTCTTTGCACTCACCCCGCACTGGGCGTTCACGTTTTCCCAAAAAGTACGACTTTATCAGGGAGGAGTTTGCAGGGGGTAAACGGCGTGTATTTTCAGGCGCCTGCGTCAGTATGTTTTGTGAAACCGTCTCTGTGGCCCCAAGGTTTTCTGGGCTCTGAGCTGCCTGCTCCTGCTCCCCCAGCCTACCCTGTCAGCCACGGACCCCCTTTCTGCCACTACATGGTTTGCGTTTTCTCGAAGTTGACACGAGAGCCGCAGATGTGCAGCGCGTCCTTCCCCGCCTGGCCGGTCCCCTGCACGGCCAGGGGCTGGTTGCTGTCGCTGGCCGGGCAGTTGGTTTGTCCCCTCTCCTGGGCGGGTGATGCGTCACGCTTGCTGGACTGGTTCCCGCCTGATAGACATTTGGGGGGTTTCCAGGTGTGTGTTACAGGTGAGGCTGCTGTGAACACTCACGGCCACGTCAGTGCGGGCACTGGCTATGCTGTCCTTTGGGGAACCCCTGGGGGGCCCTTTCCTGAGCGCTCTGACCCCCATTGGAAAAGTCCACCCTGAGCTGGGTGTTGGGGAATGGGGAGAGGAGGACGCTGGGCTGTCATTGCGCCTTTTGCGGGGTCTCGTATCCATCTCATCATGTTGGGGATTTTGATGGCAGGGAATCAAGTCTGGTGTGAAACCTTGGGAGGGGGCGCGACCCCCCCGTGATGCGTGGCCGTGATGGAGAGACCTCAGCGGTCGCCGTGGGAGGAGGGGCTGGTTGCTGGCATTGGCTGGTGGGTGCTGGACAGACACCCTGCAGTGCCCAGGATAGGCCCTGAAATGATGACCTGGCCGCAGACAGTCCCAAGGGGAGAAATTGCTCTAGACAGAAAAGAAACTGAAAGCTTGTCTCAGCCCATTAGCAAGATTTCCTTCTTGGAGGGGGATTATCGTCTTGCTTTTTACCTGCTGTATTTCTATATAGTCTAATAAAATTAAGGACAAATTTGCATTGCTTTCATTAGAAAGAACCGATATGTTAATGGATAGATGGACGGAAGCAGGAAGGAGAGGGGCCTGGGAAAGGAGGGCTTGAGGAAATGCATAGAGGAATCTGCAAATATCCTAAGGAGATCTCAGTGCCTCAGTTTCCTAAGTGTGGATTTGGTGCTGTTTTGCCGTTTTGGGTGTGGGGGGAGCTTCGTCTTGATCTCCACCAAAAGCTGATGAGCTCTAAAGCTGGGTCTGGAAAACCTGAAGTCCCCCCACTTCTTCCCTCCTGTCCCCAACCTCCTAGAGACAGAAGATTCCTTGGTGAAGGCACCATTGTTCAGGAACATCCTCAGAAAGAATGTTCTCAACTGCGCCTTTTAATTGTTTTCCTGCTCCGTTGTTGCAAAGTAGTTCTGGCTGATGACAGAAAATGGAAGTGTCACAAAGGATTGATGTTTTATTTTTGACAGAAGGAATTCACATGAACGCCCGTACACCACAGCGAAGGAGAGACCCCGGGGGTCTCCTCAGGGTGGGCTGGGACAGGGCAGTGCAGGGAGACAGATCCCATTCTGCCCCCAGGTCCAGTTCTAGAGGCTTAACGTGGGGAGGGGGCGCGCAGAGCAGACGAAACCTGCTCCCAAACATCAGGCTTAAAAGCACTGAAAAAGAAGATGCTTCCCGTGAAACCAAAACCTCCCGATGACGGGACACCCCGGCATGTTGAATTCCCCGATCTCCCTGCTTTAGCCCATTTTGCATATGAGGCCCAGGTGACCCAGGCACCGGCTGCTCAGGTTGCTGAGGGTCCCTGGCGGTCATCCAGCTGGCCGGGGCCCGAGTGGCCCCCAGAGTGCAGGCTTCCCGGGCCGAGCCTGGGCCTGGGTGGTGACCCTGAGGGGCACGGACTTGCGCCAGGGAGCACTCGCTGTGCTCCAGCCACTGTTCAGACCTCCCAGCAGCTGTGGGAGGTGACTTTATCACCCTGGTCTTGCAAGTGGGGAAACTGAGGCCCAGAGCGATGAGTTGCCTGCTGCGGGTTTGCCAAGTGGGAGGGTCCAGGCTGGAGCTGCAGTTCGAGGATCCTGCTGGACACAGCAGGCTGGGGAAAGTGCTGGGAAGGCTCTGGAAGTGTCTCAGCTCTGGAAGGGAGGGGCTGGCAACAGAAGCTGGAACTTTCCTGACACATAATTGCCCTGCCTGGTGCAAAGGGCCTGACTCAGGGCCTGGCAGGTTAGTTTGTGGCTTTTTGACCAAGGTGGGGTAAGACAATTTCTGGTCAAACCAGAGAACAAAAGAAAAGGATGGGAGAAAAAAAAGAGGGGAGGGAAGGAAAGAGGGGCTGGCAGGGCGCCCCCGGGTGTCCGCAGTGCACCAGGCACCAGGTGAACGCCTGCAGGGGAATGCCCATCCCCCCTACCGCCCCCCCAGGCTCACAGAAGAAGGGCTTTAAGGGGTGATGGTCCCAGCATTCAGCAGCAGCTGGGGAGACGCTGTTCGTTGGGGACTGTTTTGGGCACCGGGGAAATGAGGGCTGCTCCATTTAAAGTCATAGCCTTAGAACACAACCCCTGGACCGACAGCTACCCTTGGGAGACTCTGCACCCCAGTTTTCACTCAGCGAGGGCCCCATGATGGTAGGGCTGTGTTTGGCAAGCTGCCCCTCTGGGCGTGGTGGCAGCGTCCTGGGGTCTGCTCAGCGGGGTCTGCAGGGTTCTCGGCCCACCCCAGCGGGCTGTTGGGCCGGCACTCACCCCCGGTCCCCCCAGGTCCCCCTCGCCCGCTGACACCTCCGCGCATCTCGCTCTGGGTTTCCTGGGCAGCTGCTCACTGCCTGGCTGCCCTTCAGCCAGCTGTGGTGAGTGTTCTCAAATCTTCTGAAAGCTTGGCTCTGCAGGTGGCGGATGGACTGGTGGGCAGGTAGCTGGGGCAGATGCCTTCATTGCTACAGTAGCGCTTTGGCAACTCCTGACCTTTAGCTAAGGAAATGGGACGGGATCACCAAAGTTTGCGCATCATTTTTTGTTCAGCAAATCTCCACTGAGCTTGGATGACGGCCGGGTGGGGGGCACCTCCCTGGCCTGGCACCGCCGCGTATCTTGTGGAGACAAGCCCCCTGCCCGGAGAAGGCCTGCTGGCAGGGTCCCATCGGGGTGAGGTTTGCCGTCTGTGGCCTGGCGCCCCCGGAGGAGAGGGGAAGGGCTGGGTGATCCAGAGAGAGCTGCGGGGTCTCCCCGCTCTGTGTCCCGACTCCCTGGCTGGAGACAAACCTCATTACCAATTAGGTGTGCGCAAGAGACATTTTAGGCCTGCACACAAAATTGCGTGTATTTCTTTTTTAACCCAAACGCTGGCGCTTTGTGCCGTCTAGCACCTCGCTCCTTCGGCGGTTCATTGCGGGGGCGGCCCCGAGTGGGGGCCCGGGCTGCCTGGTTCTGGAGGGGTCCCGCGCCAGGCAGGTGAGGGCAGGTGACTCCTGCCCCTCCGGCGGGCTGGGGGGCTCTGGTCTCCTGCTGCCACAGGCGGCCCCACCCTGGCCTTGCTCGCTGCTCAGGGTCTTTCGGCCGCTGCCCTTCTGGGTGGTTCTGGGAAGCAGCCGCGCATGTGGGTGCTGGTGGGTCCTGGCCTTTCGCCCTGACCATCTGCGGGGCTTCCCCACCCACACCCCTGCGGCCTTCTGGCGCCCACCTAGGGGATCGGGCGGCGCCCAGTGGCATCCAGACCGTGGGCTGGAAGGAGCCACGGGGCAGCCAGGGTCCCAGCAGAGGTGTGACCCGCGGAGCTGGGACTGCGCCTGGTAGGTCTCAGAAGAAATGGATTCTGCCCTCAGCCGTGGGGAGCCGGGGAGGGCGGAGAGCAGGGGTAGGGATTGGATTTGCACTTAAAAAATTCACTTCGAAGGGCCTTCCTGGTGGCGCAGTGGTTAAGCGCTGCGCTGTGGAGCTGTCGGCAGCAGCGATGCGAGTTCGATGCCCGGCCGGGGAGAATCCCACATGGCGCGGCAGACCTCTCCTGCCTCGCCCACTGCTCCCCTCAGCAGTGTATTTCTGATCTGCCTGTTCTGCTCCCCACTCTGTCCCTGGTGAACCCTCTCGCCGCCCCACACCTCTGGCCTGTACCCCAGCTTGTATGTATAAATAAATAAATCTTAAAAAAAAAAAACATTCACTTTAAAAAAAAAAATTCACTTCGCATGAAGAGCGGGAGCCAGCCCAGGGGCCCAGTGGGGGCGGCGGGTGCTGGGAAGAGAAGGTGGGGCGCGCCAGCGGCAGAGCCGCGAGGAAGACGGCAGAGGCGCTGGGCGCCAGCTCTGCCTCTGGGGTCCGCCACGGAGCGGCGCCCCGGCCTCGGGGCTTTGCCCAAGTCATTGAAGCCCTGCGGGCGGCCAGCGCTGACCTGGAGATGGCTGGGCTCGGCGCCCCCAAGGCGGGGCCCTGACCGAGGCCGGGGTCCGTCCAGGGGCCTGGGCCTTCAGACCCGCGGCACGCTGGCCAAGGTGGACGGGCGCTCGGGTGGGGCCGGCTCAGAATGTCAGATTCCTCGGGCTTGCAAGGTGGTGGGTGGGTGCGCCCAAGGGCAGGGCGCATTAGACCTTTGTTGACTGTCAACAGGGGACGGGTTGGGGTTGTAGAGGTCACAGGCAGCACCACTGGTGGGGGGAAGTGGTTAAACGGTAAATTACTCGTAGGCCCTGAGGATGGTTATTGAAAATGGTTAAAGTAATAAGAGAGTTTTTATTAGGCGTTCAGTGTGTATCAGGGTCTAGGCCAAATGTTTTCTATTCATCATTTCATTTCAGTCTTCCAAATAACCCTCCAGAGACTGCTGCCATTATCTGTCCCTGATGGTGGCTGAGGGTGGCCCGAAGCCCCGGCTGCCTTTTTCTGGGAAAAGGAATTAGAATCTCCAAGACAATTGTTTTTCTAACTTCTTGTTTACTGCTGACAAAAGACCCCACCAGGAGGAGTCACTGTGTGAACAAGTGACAAAGGGTCTAGGAAGTATGGTAGCCAGTCCGAGAGGGCGTGCACACTTCTAAGGCTTTAAATATTCCACCCACCATATTGGCCCCCGAACAGAAAGACCCAAAAGCACTTCCACCAGCGCAGTGCAAGCCTGGGCCTTCAGTTTGCCAAGTTGGAGTACTATACTCCTAAGTTTTGTTAGTCTGATTAAAAAAAAAAGTATTCCATTAGGATGATAAGTATATACACACACACACACACATATATATATGTATCTTGAAGATTTATTTTTATTTACCTATGCATACAAGAACAAGCTTCTAGGCCAGAGGTGCGGGGGTGAGAGGATTCACCAGAGGCAGAGCGGGGAGCAGAACAGGCGGATCCACTGAAGTACACTGCTGAGGGGAGCAGCGAGGAGACAGGAGAGGTCTGCTGCGCCCTGTGGGAAGCTCCCTGGCCAGTATCGAACTCATGCACAGTGGCTGCTGATAGCCTGATAATGCTGAGACTTAACCCCTGCACCACCAGGGAGGCCCAGACGTGAGCGTTTCTGTGGCTGGGGAAGTGCTCGTTGAGGTGAGGGGGCAGGTGTGGGGGAACTGGGGTTGGAAGAAGACACAGCAAATGCAGAGGCCCGAGGGGCACAGCGCAGCGCACTGAAGGAATGAGCTGCCAGGAGGCGGGAGGCTGGAGTGCAGCGCCAGGGGGCTATGGGATCTTGTGGCCTTTTGCTGCCTTCTGCTCGGGGGAGGTGGTTACACGGGGTTACATGGAGGATGGAGGTGACATTTCAGCAGGGTGGGGCTGACTGCTCTATGGCAGATAAACTGTAGGGGTCAAGGTTAAAGACCTGGAGACAGTTTGGCTGCTATAACCACCATCAAACGAGAACGGTGACTTGGTATGAGGGGTTGAATCAGACCCCCCAAAATCGCATCCACCCGGAACTGTCGAGTGACCTTATTTGGACGTAGAGTCTTTGCAGATGTGACCATTTAAGGGTCTTGTGATGAAATCACCCTGGATTTAGGGTGGGTTCTCCATTCAGAGATGTTCTGGAGACAGGAAGACACAGAGAGCTCCACGCAGAGGAGGTGACGTGGCGGTGGAGGCAGAGGTGGAGGAAGCGACCATGAGCCAAGGGGCTCTGGAGCCAGCAGGCGCTGGAACAGGCAAAGAAGGAGCCCCGCGGGCGTTCTCACTGGCTTCTGTGAGTGGGCAAAGTCTTGTGGGCTGGGGGCGCTCGCCCAGGGCCAGGTCGGGGGAGACCTCGGCGCCCATCAGCGAGGACGGCGCCCCAGCCACCTCTGGCACCTGCCGGCCACTGGCGCTGTGGTTTGTGGTTGACGCTCGCGGTGGTTTCTGGGGAAGGACAATTACCTTAATTGAGCCTTTCAGGAAATGGTCCCTGAAGAGAGGTGAGGAGGCCTGAATTATGGGCCTGCCTGCCAAAGGGACTGATCCCGACTTTACAAACCCGGGAAAGCCTCAGCAGACGCCTGCTGCCCCTCGACTTTGGCTTCCAGGGCACATCCGGGGCTCGTGGTCCAGGCGTCCTGCTCGGCGCCGTTTCTTTCTGAGGCCAGTTAGCTGCTTTTCCACCCGAAACGAACGGGGTGGCGAGTGTGTCCGCCGCATCTGTCTGCGCTGGCGCTTTAGTCTCACTTTGAAACGTCAGCCAGCAGCCAGGGTCACCCCAAATGACATACAGCCCCAAGCACCACAGGACGGGGAGCTCTGAGGCTGCAGGGACTTCGCGGAGGGTGAGGGAGCGCACCAGAGGAGCGGGAGGCCAGGCCCGGCCCGGGGGGGCTGGGGGGGCTGGGGTGCTGTCTGCTGGCTTCCCGGTGCTTGGTTCCTGTGGGGCCCCCTGCCCTGCCCTCTTCTCTGAGGGGACCCTCCAGAGCACCCCCGGGCGCTTAGCTCCTGTGAATGTGTCTCCTTCCCTTGTGACTAAAGCGACGGCTTTTCCACCCCAAGAAAAAGTAACCCCCCCAGGTGCCCTTCCTCTGGGCCGCCCACCCCGCCGGCCACAGATGGCTCAGGGAGAGGCCTCTCCGGGTCAGCAGTCGCCCAGGGGGTCTGCCAAGTGACCCTGACACCAGCAGCCTCCTGTGCCCAGGAGAAGAGGTCCCGTCTGCGACCCCGTGGCTGTGGGCGGCCAGGCCGATGGCCCTTCAGGCTGGCGGGGGCGGGCCGGTTGGCTCCGTGTCTGGGGAGCGGGCGCGTCACACGTGCTCAGTGCCCCCCATGGAAACCGCCCATGGAAACCGCTCTCCAGGCTGAGCTGAATGAGGCGGGGCCCCCGCCCCAGGCTCCGTGGCCGCTCCTGGCCTCCCGGTCAGAAGGGCGACGTGGGCATTTGGCTGGATTTCGTGACCATCTGCAAGTGAAAATCCCAGTCTTCAAGCCCCCGAGGGGCGCTCGCGTGACCCCGTGGCCCCACGTTCGCCGGGCACTTCCTCCCTGCTTGCAGGATTCAGGCCTTTTCCTTCTCAGGACTCATACGATCGACGTCCTAGGTTCAGTTGTTAATGCTGATGCTTTCGTTGAGCGATCAGAAAGGACGACGGGGTCCTTCCCAGTAACACGCGTGTGGAATCGGGGTCTGGTGGGTGGGCAGCGGCGGCGGTCTCAGACAGCGGGGTGTTTTCGAGAGTGGAGCTGGGCACCTTCACCGAGTGTGTTGGGATGACAGGTGCAAATAGGGCTGTTCCCCAAGAAATGGGAGACACACGCCTATTGGCAGGTCACTTGCTGGAGCCTTGGCACCCCTTTATTTCTGAATTTGTTCAGTGGTGAGAACAAGGGGGGGAGTGGGATTCACACAGGGAGTGACAGCTTTTATGGCAGTTTTTCAGCTTGCTTTGTAACAGTAGCTCTGAAATGGGCGAATTACAAAATCCAGTGGCAGCCTAGTTTTGTAAATAAAGTTTTATTGGCACACCGCCACACCTGCTCATTTGCATACAGCTGGCTTCAGCCCTCCCTGTGCTGGAGCAGAGCTGAGGACAGTATCTGGCCCTTTTTAGAAACGGTTTGCCTGTCCCTGACCTGCCCCTCTCTCAACAGAGCCTGACTTAATTCCACAGGCTGTGTGTGTGTGTGTGTGTGGGGGGGGGGATAGCTGCAATACTTGGGGACTTAACAGCGACTTAGCAGAGTCTGGGGCCAGTCAGAGCTGGGGAGTAGGCGGGGAGACCTGAGCTGGGCCCCCAGCGTGTGGAAGGAGCAGCCTGAGCCCCTCTGCCTGGAGGTGAGTCCAGACAGCGGGAACAGCATGGGGGAGGGCCAGCTGGGGAGCCACAGGGGCTCAGAGGGACCCACACGGCCCCTGGGTGGCGTGTCAGAGGGGCCCAGGCCCAGGCCAGGGAGGACATGGGCAGGCCTGGCCCCAGGCGTTTCAAATCGGACTGGCGAGTCTAGATTCCAGGAAAACAGATGCTCCGGCTCTTCTGCCCAGGCGTTAGGCAGCTCCACGTTCCACGGCCCCATTGCTTCCTCTGACAGCCACCGCCAGGCCTTCCACCCCTGGGGACGGAGCCGGTGGAGCCCAGATGTGTGGCACTTGGTGGGTGGTCGTGGCAGTGACCCCGGCCTTGGCAGGTGAGAGGGGGATGCCGGGGTCCCGGGTCTCGGAGCCCAGTTCCAGGCGTCCCCAGGGGCTGCGAGGCAGCAGGCGACTGAGCGGAGCCCTTGTGGGCCTTGACTGCAGCCCAGCGCCCACGTGGGCACACGCGTGTGGAGGCACCCACTCACGCACGCCCCGTCCAGGCGCAGGTCGGCGCGGGAGCCTGCCGAGCGCCGCAGGTGCCCTCACCCCTGCATGCCCTCCCGGGCCGGCACGAGCTCACACTCGGCAGAGCGAGACAGACTGGGGTGGAGACACCGGAGGCCTCTCCTCTCACAGCTGATGGCTGAACGGGGCGCCGGGGGCAGCCGAGGCGGGGCCGTGGCCGTGGCCGGGCTGGCAGCGCTGTCAGTCTGCCTCTCGCTGCAGCTGCCAGCCTGGGCACAGGCCCCGTGGGGGGCTGGGAGTCCAGGGGTGGCCACAGGCTCCCAGGGGCAGAACGAGCCAGCAGCCCAGCTTAGCTTTTCACTTGGTGATGTCGCAGAAGGCTCCGGAATGCCCCAGAGCGAAGGGTGCGCGGCCTGGTCTGAGATGCCGAGGCTGAGACTCGCCCCAACCCCCCCGTGTCTGCGCCCTTGTCTGGGGTCCGCCTGCGCCGGCCTTGGGTCACGTCATGCTCGGTGTGCAGCCACGTGGGGACATCACTGATGTTTGTCTGGCTCCCTTGCTCTCCCAGCCCCTCGCTTGCCTGGGGGGTGCTCTGGTTCTGGGGGCACTGACCGCTGTGGAGGCCTGGGCAGGGGGCTCGGCCTGATGAATTCTAGCTCCTGTCTCCAAGTCCAGAGGCTGGCCCCTGACCCCCGCTGGGTCAGTCATATCTCCTGGTCACTCGGCGAGGTCCTCGGGGATGCTGGTGATGGAGGAGGCGGGACCCACGCAGGAGGTGGGGTAGAGGGAGCGGCATCATCGCCTCAGGCAGGTGTCAGAGGCTCCGGGAGTGTGAGGAGTGTCAGGACAGTCTCCGGCCCCTTTCTAATCCTGGTTAACACTCCATGGTCCGCTCACGCATTAGTACGTGTTTTTGTCACCAGTATCATGTGGCCGCTCACGTATTAATACGTGTTCATCTAGTCTCCGGTTTTTCATGCCAGTGGATTTATTTGGAACTATTAGGAGCTATTTCTTGGATCGAACTCTGTCTAGAAGTTTTACACATTGTTTGGTGAAAGTGTAAGGTGTTTTATGAGAGATATTACCGTTTTTTTAATATCCAGTCGTTCAGGAGTTGTGTGTGTTTTATTGAATGCTTCTACCATTCATGCGGTGGCACAGAAAACGGCCGGCCCCAGGGGCTGGTAAATTTAAAGGGCACCGGCACACAAAGTGTTAACGACAAATAAGCCGCTCCTGGAAGGTATGAGCCCCTCCCAGAGAGAAAACCATGTCAGGGCCATCCCTGCGCTGGCTGGGGCAGCAGCTCTCCCGCTGCCCACCTGTGACTCTGCGGGTGCTTCTTGCCGCCGACTCTCTGCCCCTCTGCAGGGCGGCGGCCTTCCTGCCCGCCCGTGACCTGTCCCTTGCCAGGACTTCTCCTCACTGACCTCCCCCAGCGGGGCGCCTCTCTGCAGGGCTGCCCGCCTGCAACCACGCGGGCCTCTCTGAGCAAGTCTGTCCCTTTCGGGGCGGCTCTTCCTGCCCACCCGTGGCTGTGCGAGTCTCTCTGTTCCTCTGTGTCTTCCCCTAGTAAACCTGTCCTTTACATACGTTCGCCGTCTCTGTGTCGTGGAGAAACTCGCTGCGTGCTGCTGAAAGGGGAGCTCTGGTGCAACCTTTCCCAGAGTGACCCAAGAGCCCTGCTCTCCATCCACTCGACAAATCGACGTCATCAGCACCGGCTCTGGCCCCACTTCTGCAGGGGGAGAGGCTGCCCTCCGGGGAGGCAAACCATAGAAAAGAAGTTCCTTTGGTTACCAGTCATAGGGGTCGTTATTTTATGTGCCACTAGGAAAGAAAGCGCCTGCCAGTGCAACTATGTCATGCCTTTGGTTGGAAGTCACATTCTGACTTCAGAGCATGCGAGAGAATGTGTTATTCTTGAGATTTGTGAAATATGTATCTGCACGGGAAGTGGGCGGGCATATAGAGAGATCCAACTGAATGTGCCAGCAAGAGCCCAAAGTTTGTGTGAGAGGGCGCGCACGCGTGTGTCTGTGTGTGTGTGTGTGTGTGTGTGTGTGTGTGTGTGTGTGTGTGAGAGAGAGAGAGAGAGAGAGAGAGAGAGAGAGAGGGAGGAGAGTGAGGAGAGTGAGCATACTGAAAGCATCTTTGAGCACCTGGATGCAGTCGTACCTGCAGGTGGCATCTTGTTAGATAAGTCAGCAAAGATCCAGTGTTTCTTAAGCAGTTGTGAGTCCTGTTTCTGGATTCACACTGGAAATAGAGTGGCCTGCTTCTGCTTCTGGTCCCACTTCTTGCCAGGTGCAGATTGCAGAAAGGGTCTTTCTACTCTGTGGTCCCTTTCTGTTCTGCGGCTGGCCTGGCGCACGCTGGCCACGTGCAGCTGTTCCTGCGGAACTGAGCCTGGGTCATTGCTCCAGCCCTTGGTAGTGAGTGCCGTTCATTGGCTGTGTATGTGCAAAGTCTGAGAGTACAGCAGCTTCAGGCACCGCTGGATCTAGGGCCTCGCTGGGGCTTTAAGGACACGACTGTGGCCTTTCTGGATTCTGCTTCCTTCTTTGCTGGCTTCACACCCAGTTGGCTGTTTTTGTGAGGTGATCTCTGGTCAGACGTAGACCTCCCAAGTTAGCAATATTTTCTTCCAACTAAAATTCTACCTGAGGACCTGGGATTGAGTGCGAGTGGGCCGGCTGACAGGTGCCTGAGCAGAGCTGGTCCCCTTGGGGATTCCTGGGGCTCCACCAGAACATGCTGATTGGCCAGGTGAAGCCACATGACCTAGACTAGGCAGGGCGTCAGCCACAGAGGATGAAGAGCCCTGAAAGGGGTGGACAGGTGGCTCCCCGAAGGAAAATAGGGGTGCTGTTGCAGAAGGAAGGGAGGATGGTCGCCCCTCCTCTCTTCTGGGTTAGAGCATCATGAGAAGATCCCAAATCCTCGCTGCCTGGCCCTGAGTCTGACCACCCAGAGAAACTCCCACCGGCTGCCGTCCAGGGCCTCTCAGCATTTAGTGGCGAGGGGGACTGGCTTCCCCAGCAGAAATGAAACAAAGGCGGACAGGAAGGGGCGTCCCCGGGGGCCGGCTGTCCGCCTGCTGCAGGAACCAGGAGCCCGTTCTGGGTGCATTACGTGACTCCCCTCTTATGCCTGCAGAAATGTGGTCTTAATCCAGCGTGTTTGACAGCACGGGAGGATTAAAGGGCGGCGCTAATTGACCGAGGGGTGGGTTTCCACCTGTTTACTCTCCGGAATAATTCCAGGCGGCAGGCATGGTTAGTCATGTCCTTCTCATGTCATTTGCGGGGGAGAAGTCTGATGTCCAAACAGTTTGTCGCTGGGAGACATGATGCTTAACAGGAACCAGCCCCTGTGTCCACAGGGAGGATGGGACAGGCGTCTCTGAGGATTCACGCTGGAAAGAGGGTGGAACCCTGCCCCTGCGCCCTGCCAGGCAGAAGGAGCCGCCCGTCTGAAGAAGCCCCTGGGCTCGAGTGGCGCAAGCATCCCCGACCTGCTGGCTGGTCCTCGGGGAGTGCCTTGCCCTCCCTGCCATTTTATTCCTCTGTGAGATGGGGCTCTTGGGAGAGGATGCCCATAAAGTGCTATGCACAAAGTCTAGCACATAGTAGGTGCTCAATCAAGAAAGAAGCATCCCCTGCTGTTGTTAGCATAGACCGTTCCCTTTCCCGCACTGCTGCCGGAGGGAATCTTCAAAATGGAGCCCTGGGCACGTCACCTCCGCTGTGTTTAGGGCTCCCCAAAGGTTCCCACTCTCTTCCAGTTGGGCTTCTCAGCTTGGACACAGCGGGTGTTCTGGGCCTGTGTAACACAGATAGGAAGGTTTAGAGGAAGGTGTTGGCTCATGCTAATGGAGTCCAGCCTCTGCAGGGCGGACTGGCGGGCCCCAAGAAGAGCTCCTGTAGTAAGTCAAGTATGAAGGTCATCCAGTGCAGAATTCCTTCTTCGCCTGGGAACTCAGTCTTTTGTTCTGTTCAGGCCCTCAATGGATTAGATAAGGCCCATCAATATGATGGCAGGTGATCTGCTTACTTAAAATTCACCAAGGCACATGTTAATAATGCCCTCCAAGAACATCACCAAGAAATATCCGCAATGAAGTTTGCCCACCTTGCTGGGCTAGATGGCTCAGCCAAGTTGACACATAAAATTAACCCTCACTGACATTGGATATGTGGAATCGCAGGCAAGCCCTCTTATGTGTCTTTTTTTTTAATGATTTATTTATGCATACAAGCTGGGGTGCAGTCCAGAGGTGTGGGGTGGTGAGAGGGTTCACCAGAGACAGAGTGGGGAGCAGAACAGGCAGATCTACTGAAACAAGCTTCTGAGGGGAGCAGCGGGCGAGGCAGGAGAGGTCTGCTGCGCCATGTGGGAATCTCCCCGGCTGGGCATCGAACTTGCACCGCAGCTACCAACAAGCTCCACAGTGCTGCGCTTAACCCATTGTGCTACCAGGGAGGCCCCCCTCTTAAGTGTCTTTCTTCTTTTGTTCAGCATTATGTCTGTGAGATTCATCTCCTTGGTTCTGTGTAGCAGGTGGTCATTCTTTTTCTTTGGTGTGTAATATTCCACCGTGTTAGTATAGTGTCATTTATTTTACTGTTGGAAATTTGGGTTACTTCCAGTTGGGGGCTACTGTGAGTAAAAATGTCATGCATGTTTTTGTGTAGACTGTGCTCGTTTCTGAAATTCGAGAATTGCTGGCTTACAGGGTATGGGTATGTTTTATTTAGTGGATTCTGGAAACAGATTTCCTCAATGGCTGTATCAATTTACATTCCCGTTAACAGTATGTGAGCATTCTGGGTCCTTCACATCTTCATGTGCACCAGATATTGTCAGTTTTTTCAATGTCAGTCATTCTAGTAGGTGTGGATTGCTACCCTGTATTTGTAATTAAGCTTTTATTTAAAAAAATTCTCTGTTAGAAGAGATCAAAAGCAGACTCTCCCATAATGTTGAAAGCGCCTTTTGTGATGAGCCTGCGCATCAGTTTTCAGAGAGGAGGATACTGGCACTTACCTTGCACCCACTCTCTGTCAGGCTTTGCAGATTTCATCGCATGTCATCCTCTCGACAGCTCTCAGAAGACTTGAACAACCCTGGGGATAGAGCATGGGTAGGCAGCACTCCCAGTCCCCAAAGACCAGAGCATGCAAATGAGACATCAGGTTCTCACTCCCTGGGGAACTGATTCAGCAATTGCTTCTGTGACAGGCACGGTGTGAAGGTGACAGATGCTCCTGCGGAGAGCGCCTTGACGGAGCCGCGGTGGGAGCTGGCGGGGCCTGGGCGCAGGCGCGGGTCCTGCCTCAGCCCCACAGGTGGCCGGGGCGGGGGCGGGGGCGCTGCCTGTGGTTCCCATGAGGGCCCGTGTCCGAGCTGATCGACGTGGTGTCATCCCCATGGGCTCTGGGTCTCCTGGACTTCTGGATGACATAGCCGTCACATTTTCTCGCTGATTTTTTTTTCAGTATTTATTTTATTTTTGCATACAAGCTGGGGTGCAGGCCAGAGGTGTGGGGCGGCGAGAGGGTTCACCAGAGACGGAGCGGGGAGCCGAACAGGCAGACGAGAAATACACTGCTGAGGGGAGCAGCGGGCGAGGCGGGAGAGGTCTGCCGTGGCGTGTGGGATCCTCCCCGGCCGGGCGTCGAACTCGCGTCGCCACTGCCAACAGCTCCACAGCGCTGTGCTTAACCCGTTGCGCCACCAGGGAGGCCCCTCTCGCTAATTTTTGAAGGTATTTTGCGATGGGCAGGCATTTTTAAAGAGGCGTGATCGTTGTCTTTTCTTGAAAAGCAGACCTTTGACTATTAGAAAGCAGGTGGACAATGAAAGCAAAAGTGAATCTTCAGGTTTTAACCTATTTCATCTACTGAAAAGGTCAACGTCTTGTGCTTTCTTTCCTTCATTTTGCTGTGGACTAGTGGGAAGCCCATTGCAAACTGGATTTTGTGGGCGCCGGGTGATAGGCTCTGGGGTGGCAAAATCACATATCTTCTGTGATCCAGTTTCTGGGTGCAGCTTGGAGGGTATCATGGAGAGCACCTGGCACAGGGCCCCAGTCCTGCCATGGTTCAGTAAATTGCTGAGTGAATTTCCATTGTGTTTCAAGTCCTCCATCCCTTTGTCACAAATGCAAAACCTAAAAATGGACGAAAACAGGAGTTTTTCTTATGTTTGCTATAAACTCCTTGGGCAGCAAAACCTGACAGGGCTGTTTTATAGTTTCATCAGTCCCAGTCAGGGTGAGTCTTCACCTGTTTTGCTTTAGAAATATTCCCGTATTTGATGCTGAGGTGTTTCCCTAAGTTCACAAGGGGCATCATATTCTGTAACATGGAACATGCATTATGTCTTTAAAATGTGAAACAACCTGAATTCTGATGTACATCTGGGTATCGAATGTGAGAAACTAAATTCAGATTTGCTGAGACACAAACAGGTCATCTCAGAGATCTAAAAAAGTAAAAGAAAAAAAAAGACAGGTGGGGGGCCTCCCTGGTGGCGCAGTGTGTTAAGACTCAGCACTATGAAACTGTCCAGAGCCACTGCAGCACAAGTTTGATACCCTGCCGGGGAGCTTCCCACAGGGTGCAGGAGACCTCGCCTGGCTCACCCACTGCTCCCCTCAGCAGTGTATTTCAGTAGATCTGCCTGTTCTACTCCCCACTTTGTCTCTGGTGAATCCTCTCATCCCCCACACCTCTGGCCTGTACCCAGCTTATACACGTAAGTAAATAAATCTTTGAAAAAAAAAAGACAGGCAGGGCTATCTGCCTTCAGGTACAGCTGTATCCGGGAGCTCAAATGATTTGTCTGTCTTGATTTCTCGCTCCTGGGTTTGGACTTTCAGGATTTTGACCTTTGGGATTCTGCTGTTCTCCACTGTGTCTTTTGGGATTATGATGCACGCCAGGTCTCTTCACCATGAAAAGAAGGCCATTTGCAGCTCTCAGTGCAAAAGGAGCCGAGACCTCCATCTAGGCGTAGCCGGTCAGAGTTCAGCAGAGATTCTGATTGGCTGGCTTGCAGTGCATGCCTACCCCTCCTGCCAATGACCAGGCAGGGAGGGGCACTTAACTGGCTTGGTCTGGGTCACCCCTCAGCCTCGAACCGGATGGGAAGCAGAGTGTTGGGCAGGCCAGTCAGCAGATGCCCACAGCATCCAGGAAGACCTGCGTCTGCGGAGAGTCAGCTCTTCATTCAGCAATGCCGGGGAAATCCCAAGCCAGGCAAAGGATGCCTTGGAGGAGGTGGCGGCTCCTGCTGTGTCTGAGCCACTCGCGCTGACCTGTGTCCCCCGTTGGCCCCGCCTCCTCCGTGCCTCTCGTGGACCCGTCTCGTGCTTCCCCACTCAGCACGCAGGCCCCGGCCCGCGGCGTCTGGTTTTTCTGCTCCTGCCGTGATCACAAGGGCTGCTGCCCGGCCCTTCCCTCTGCTGGAATGTTCTTACCCCCTTCCTCCTGGGGAAAGCCAGCCTGGCTGTGCTGCTCGGCTTGGAGAACGCACCTTCGGCAGCCCCCCGGCCCCGAGGGGCCTCTTCCAAGCCTGCACCCATCCCTGCCCGTGCTTCCCCGTGCCGACTTCACCTTGTCGTTCTGTGTACCCTGGGCCTTTATTTGCTGAGCGCTGCCCTCTGACGGGACTGGCGTGTCTCGTAGGCAAGGCCGTGTCTGGGGCCGGGGTGGGCGGCCAGGCCCACGGCGCGTGGAGCCACTGGAGTCCCTCCGGGGTTCCTGCCGTCTCTGCGTCTCGTGCCCCCTGCGAGGCTGTGCCCAGGTGGCCCAGCTGCAGCCTTCGGGGGGCCATTTGGAGACAGTAAACGGGCTCCCCAAGAGAGGCAAAGACGGTAGAATGGCGGGGCCTTAGAAGAGCAGTGGCCATTTATGTCTGATGGACGCCCTGTATGCCCTGCACCCTAAGCGCGCTTTCCCCACGGCGCCCACCAGCGTCGTGATGGGAGAGGTGAAGCGGGGGTGATGAGGCGCTCGAAGTTGGGCGCTGCCTTAGATTCGGACACGATGGAGCCAAACTCCGACAGTGGGGTCCACCCCCAAACCTGCAGCCTCGGCCCGGCCTGTGGGGTGCGTGCCTGGCTCCCTCCTAGGGAGTCCCCTGCCTCGGTCTTGCCCCTGGGGGGCTGGGGCCTCCGGCTCTGTTCTCGTGGTGGGCGCGGATGGGCACGGGCCTGGCTGAGTGGGCTGGGCGGAGGACCCAGTGCCAAGGTCTCGGATGCCTTCCCTCCCGCCCCCGCCCCGCCCGGGGCAGCTGTCGGGAGCCAGGGGTGCCTTCCCCGAGGAGTACCTGCGGAACAAAGGGCTGCCTTCACGGGAGTCGCTCTGGCCAGCACCGAACCAAAGCGCCGGCTCGGCAAGCAGCTGCGCAGCACCCCCGCTCCAGGGAGCCCCGCAGAGTGTGCTCTGTCTGTCCTCACGGCAGTCGCCCGCTGGCATCTGGGCGGGGCGCTCCCCAGCGCAGGTCTCCGCCAGCCGGGGCGCTTCCGTGCGGGGGCCCCCTGGCCCCCTGGGGTGGGGGTGAGCTGGGGGCTCTCCTGAGGCCAGGAAGCCCCCTTTGCGCCAGGTTTTCAGCACCGGCAGGATGTGGAGAAAGCCCGCGACCACATCCCCTCTGCGGAGCTGGCGAGAAAGGCGCCCGCCCGTCAATGGGCTGCATTGTGGCCGCAAATTCCCCGGCGTAGTGCTTGGTTCCGTGCCCTGGCCCCAGCCGAAAACCAGAGACCTGGCTTCGCCGGCTCCTTCCCCAGCGTTGGGGAGCACCCCAAGTCTTGCCCAAGAACCCCCGAACCTCCTTTTGCTGTCCATTTGCAGAGGCATGGGTGACTGCCCTCTCTCGGGGCACTTGAGCCTTTGGGGTCTCCCCAGGCCCCTGTCTGGCGGATGTCCCCCGTAGGGTGTTCCCACCTGGGCGTGGTGCCCACTCAGGCCCTGGGCAGAGACTGGGACAGAGATTAGGGGCCAACCCGCCCCCGCCCCCTGTTCACTGGGACTCAGCCCTGACCCCGTTGCACCTTGTTCATGGAGGGGTTCGCCTCTCAGCAGCAGACCCGAGGTCGTCTGGCCCTCAAGACCAGCGTGTTTGCTGCTGGTTCTGTTGGCGCCGAGGGGACCGCAGGAGACCTGAGTGCACGTTCGGCTCCCAGCCCAGCTCATTCCGTCACGGACAAACGCTCCCCCAGCCCCTGCTCTGCAAACTACCCCCACAAGCGCCAGCTGGTGCTGTGGGGACAGGGACGGACGCACTTGGTGGCCACGGGGCAGCGGAGGAGGGCGGGCCCGTGTCCACGCAGCTCCGGGTGCTGAGCCCGAGTGTGCTGAGCCGTGCAGGAGAGGGCGGGCGTGTGCTGCGCGGGCCCCAAAGGCCCTGCTGGGATATGGCGGCCAAGATGGGTGGGGTCCTGAGGGGGGCGCTTCAGGAGCTGAGGGGATGAGACGCCGCCCGGGGCCCCTGGCCCGCCTGGACCGGTCTGGTGTGACCACAGCGGCGCCCCTGCCCCGTGCACACAGCTCCCTGCGAGTTCACATCCGCCAACGGCGCTTCTAACGGCGGCGTCTGGGCTGGCTGCACGGCCGGGCGCCTCCCAAGGTAAGACGGCTTACACTTAGGCCCTCGTTTAAAGTCAGTAAAATTAATGCAACTGTTAAGTCCTTGGTGACGCTGGCCCCCCAGGTGGCAGGGGTGGGGCCGTGCTGCTGCAGCCATCGCCGTGCCTGAGGGGCCCTGGCCCGCCTCCACCAGGAAGCCGCCCTTTCGACAGAAGAATAAGGAGTCTGGCTCGGGGCTCCAGGTTCTCCCATTCACGAGCTGTGTGACGTCAGCTAGTTATTGCTGAGCCCGTTCGCCATCTGCAACACGGGCCCGGAGCTGGGTTTGGCGCACAGCGTCCCCTCGGTGGAAACTAAGAATTTCGCTTTCGCGGTAGAGTGAAAAAAAAAACCCCACATTAAAAACTTCAAGGTAGATCGGAGAATCCCTGTCCCGGCCCTAGTTGGGGCGGCTCGGCTGGGGGTAGTTGGCAGCTACGTTGCTGGAGCAGGAACAAGGAGCGAGAACAGGGAAGCGGCCGGGGGTTCTCACGGGCCGGGAACTCAGTGTGGTGGGAACAGGCCCAGCCCCTGGTGTGGCCAGAGCTCGTTCTGGAACAAGCGTGTCTAAGAAGCTCTGCGTAGACGTTGCTGTAAGTTCATATCCCGAGCCCGGCCTGGCCCCCCACCCCTTTTTCTGTGAGCAGCTGGGGAGTTTGGAGGAAGGAGCTACTTTTCCTCCTGGCTCTTCTGTGCAAGAGAGAAAGCAGCAGAGACCCTGGGGGGCTGCACCTGCCATGTTAGTTCGAGTTAGTTAGAAGACTCAGAAGCTGAGGACCCCCGAGAGGGGTGGAGGGCTTTGGATGTTCACGGGATGGGGTGGGGGTCCCTGGCATTCCAGCTGCCTGGGGCCTCAGTGACCATCTGTGACCTTTGAGCTCTGAAAGTGCTGCATCTCCGCCCTCTTTGTTCTGGTTCTGTGGGTGCAGGTGCTGAAAAGACCCGTGGGCTTAAATGGAGGTGCGTTCGTGCATTCACTCATTTATTCGTTCCTCTGAACAGGGGAGGAGGCTTATTTTGGTTGGATGTGTCCAAAGGCCCAATGCAAACGAATTTCAGGGGCCGAGGGGAGACATGTGACTTATGTGTGCAATAATAATAATCCAGGTGGTGAAAAAAAAAAAATGTGACTGCAGGGAGAGCAGGGGCCTAGACTCTCAGAACAGAAAAGGGGCGGAATCCCTCTCTTCCCTTCGTGGCCTCGCTTTCCAGTCCCGCAAGATGGCTGCCGGCAGCTCCGGGGCAGCTCAAGCTTCCGGATTCCAGAACCAGGAACAGAGCGCTCTTTCCTGGAGTGACTCTCTCCCGTGAGTCATTGTCTCTCCTGGGTGCTTATCTGAACCCGGGAACAGAGCGATCTGATTGGCTGGGGTTTCTCCCATTCCTCACGGCCTGAGTGGGAGAAACGAAGGAGGGGTCGGAAGACCCCAGACAGCCGGGGACGCTGGGGACGGAAGACCCCAGACAGCCGGGGTCGCTGGGCGCATCCCCCTGACTCACCCAGCTCTCGGGGTGGCTCGGGGTGCAGCAGAGGGCGGGCGGGTCTCGGTCCTCATGGCGCTCACAGTCTGTGGGAGGTGTGACCTCTGTCCCCGTGGCCCTTTGCCTGCCCACCCCCTGGCCCGAGTCCAGCCCGGGGAGAGGAGTGAAATTAGCTGTCCATTGCTATTGGGACACTTCCTGGGAGCAACAAAGGGCCTTTCACAGCGAGAAAGCGAAGCAAGTAGATGCGGACGCCCTGGAAGTCACAGAATTTGGTTGTTGAGGTGCCAGATGGAAAATGCCCAACAGGTCATGTTAAGAGTTTGGAGCTGAAACAGACATGCTTTTTAAAAAAAATCCATATATGGCCAGCATTTCAGGTACACCTTTTGGAGTGTAGGACACTGGGCTGAGTACACAGAAAGTGGAAACACATGGAAGGTTCTGGAAAAATCTGTGAATGATGGAGGCCAAGTTCTCTTCCAAGTTTTACCTTCACCCTGGCTGGAGGCACTCCACCGTGAGCCAGGGGCCGGAGGCACCAGGCATTGGACATGGGCTCACCTTTCTCCCTGCCACCTAGACCCCTTCAAGGAAGAGTTACAGGCAGAGAGGGCAGGGGGTGATGGGACCGGGGTGGGGGAGAGCGAGTTAAAACCAAGGCTGAAAGCAAAAGACTGGAGCAGAGAGCGAGAGGGGCAGGGGTGCGAGGGGAGGGCACAGTACAGGTTGGACAAATGTCGAAGGGGTTTGAAAACTAAAGGGGTGAACTTCCCCATCACCCCAGGATCCCCTGGTGCCCTTGGCTGGAGTGGAGGGGCAAGGGGCAGGATGCTCTTATGATTCCTGAGCTGCTGTAGAAAGTGCCACGAACTGAGTGGCTTAAAAACCAGAGATGTCCTCTCTCAGGTTTGGAGGCTAGAATTCGGGAGTCACGTGTCACAGGGCCGCCCTCTCTGGGCAGACGCTCGGGGACCATCCTTCCGGCGTCTTGCAGCCCTGGGGACCCCGTCGGTCTGTGGGTATCCTTTGCTGCAGTGGCTTTGCCCACCCTCTGCCTCCACCCCGTGTGTGTCTGTGTGGTCTTGCTCTGTTACAAGCACAGCCTTTGCTTTGAGAGCCCGCACTGATCCATCGCTGCCGGCCCTCGAGCAACAGGGCTGGAAGTGCTGGGTTCACTAGGATTTTTTCCTGTCTTTGGTTTCCAGATTCAGGATTCTGGCCAGTTGGGGGAATCCTCAGATGCAGAGCTCGTCTTTGTCTGTAGGTCACACTTGGGTTTTTGTCTCTCTGGGCGCGCCTAGCCCGGAGTTTCCAGGACCGACTGTGTTACCACCGCGCCAACCCTATTTCCAGTAGGGTCTCCTTCTGGGGTCTGGTTGGACCTGACTTTTGAGGGAATGCTCTGCGATCTGTTTTCCCTGGGCACAGAGGACCCCAGAAGCATGGGCAGCAGATTGAATGGAGGGACCAGTGTGGAGGCAGGAGAGAACTGGAGGAATCCTGGGCCAGGAAGGGGACAGCAGGAATGGGGAAGTGGAATGGGGAAGTGGGCGGAGTCAAAGACGCTTAGGGCGCAAAAGCAACAAGACTTGATGGATAAGATGTGGGGCAGAGTGAAATGGGGATTTTAAGGTCCCTAACTCTGGTGAACCCAATTTGGTAAGGTTGAGGAGAGATATGAAATAGACATGTAGAAGGGAAAAAAGAAAAATGTCTCAAAAAGAAAGCGGAAAGAGGAAAAGGTGGGCTTGTTCCCACCCCACATATACCCACAAGCAGCAGGTTGCTGGGGTCACTTCAGATCCTCCTGGTCAGCGCGTGGGCGCCACTCAGAAGCCCAGCGATGGAATAAATAACCCTCCCAGTGAGCTCATCTTCAATTAGATCCTCAATTGGGCTGGGAAATTGCTAGATGCCACATCCGGGGCGCTGCTGCTCACCTCCTCCTCCCCACTATCTGAGACACAGCCCAACACCGGTCCGGGTAGGTGTTTAGTTTCCCCATCACTCACCCCAAACTCCGGGATGGGCCCCCAGCTTTTTTCCATGGCTGCCGGAGCCAGGATGCCTGGGTTGCTCTAGAGTCTGTATTAGTTTCTTGTGGCTGATTTAACAAATTGACATGAACGTTGTGGCTTAAAACAACAGAAACTTAGTCTGTCTCGGTCTGGAGTCAGAAGTCTAAGGAGTGTTGCTGGACTGAAATCAGGGTGTTGACGGAGCCCCGCTCCTTCCAGAGGCCCCCAGGCAGGACCCTCTTTGCCCCCGTCAGCTCCTGGTGGCCGCGGGTCCTCCTTGGCTTGTGGCCACATTGCGGCCATCTTTAGGACACCGTCTTCACCTTCCCTCTGCTCCCTTCTTGCTGAGGCGCAAGCAGTTGCATTTAGATCCCATCAGATGACCCAGGATAATTTCCCTATTGCAAGATGTTTGATTCTTATCATATCTGCAAAATATTTTCCTGATTTGGTCACATTTCCAGGGTCTAAATGTTAGGACCTGGTATCTTCGGGGACTTTAATTTTGCCCGCTACAGACTCCTTCAAATAGAGTGTACATGGACAAGTTACTTTGCTCTGTGCCTCAGTTTCCCTATATGTAAGTATTAGAGAATCCACTTTTAATAAAAGAACCCGCCACCTGTAGCTGGCCACAAGGTCACTGGAATAAAAGCCACATTGCCAAGGCTCCCTTGCACCTTCATGAGACCATGTTCTAGCCAGTGGGGCAGAAGCTGGTGTGTGTGTATTTTCTGGCAATGTTCTTCTCCTTCCCTTTCCTCATTCCTGCCCATTGGAAGTTGGATGTGATGGCTGGAGGACTTCAGCAGCCATCTTGGGCCATGAGGTCAATTTAGGAAAGGAGGTCATCACTTCACAGGTTCTTAAGTTTGAATAAGAGGAGCCCTGAGAACAGAGCCTGGCACATGAGTAATTTCTTTCTCCCCTCCTTGCCCCTCTACCTCACTCCTCTCCCTCTCCTCCTCTTCCCCTTCCCTCCTCCTCATGGTTCTTGCTGCCGTTTTGGTCCCAGGCTCCCTGAGCTCCAGGGTGTCCTTGGCCATGCCATCCTCCCACAGCTGCTGAGCGTTGGGGATCTTCGAGCAGCGTGTGTACCTAGACCATACCCACAGCTTGCTTTTTCAGTCATTCTTGATTATTAATGAAAACAACCAATGAGTAAGCAAGTTGCTGTGCCCGGTGCTTGCCTCCAAATTTCATAGCAATTATTTGGGAAAATTACCATTATGTAAGAGATGGTGTTATCTTGACAGAAATCCCAGCTGTCCTTGCTCAGGGTGACAGAGCCGTGCTCACACCCCACTGCCTGCTCTTGGCCACAGCTCTGCTTCCTCTCGAGGTAGTTTCGCTCCACGAAGCCTGAGGAGACTGGCCTTGGGTTAGTGAATAGGGTTAGAGCAGGATAAAAAGGGGAACCACCCTTGGGGAATCCTGACGGCGCTGGGAGGCAGCTGGGGTGAACCCCAGAGATGGTTTCCCCGTGGAAGGTCGGGCTTGAACTGAGCCGTGGATGATGGGAGGGGCATGCACAGAGAAACAGGTGTGTTTTGGGGTGCTGGAGTCGGGGTGCACTGGAAAGTCAGGAAGTGGGCTGTTTGACATCAGCACGTTAAGAGGTAGGATTTCCACCTGAATTTGGGGGACACAGATGTCAGTCCTTAGCAAGCTTCATTCAAGGCCTCCCCCTGCTCCCCTTTCCCAGCCACAGTCACCCCCACCGATCCTCTGATTTCGTCATTTCGACGTCCTACAAGCAGAACGATCTGATCTACGAGCTCTGAGATGTCTGTCACTCTGCTGAAGGCCTGCAAGCATCTCCACGCCATCTTCGTTCTTGATTATTCTTATTCAGGGCCTGCCCAGAGGGGCGGCTCGGGCTGTGTGGGACTAACCCGCCCCCCTAGCTTGTTTCTTTCCACTTCAGAGCTAGGGTGAGCCGCGCTGGGGCAAATATCCTTGAAGCCGAGGATAAGCTTATAGAAAGGCTTATTCTGCAGACAGATCCCTTGCACAGGACTTGCTGGGCCACACACGTTCATAAAAACAGCTGGCCTCATTGCCCAGTGAAAGCAGCATCCTAATTTTCACCCCCCGGACTGCTATGGGAGGCTGTTGGGGTTCCTCTGCCCTTATTTCCTTTCTTAAGGGGAAATCTCCTGCCCCTTGAGCTGGCCCCGGGCCTGGGGATGCTGAGTGTGCAGGGTGGAGGGCGGCGGAGGGGCTGGTGCACCTGGGAGGCGCCGGGCATAGGGGAGGGGCGGGCTTCAGCTCCGCTGGTGCGGAAGTCATTGCCAGCTTGATGAGAAATTACCTGACTGTCCCACTGATGAGACATGGAAAAAGGGGGCGTCTCCCAGCACCTCAGTGTGTGTGGGGGGCAGGCACAGATTCCTGAGAGACTGGAGGGTCCTGGAACGGTGATGACAGAAAGACATGCTGTCTCCTTCCTCCCGACACTCCAGGCCCCGCGCTCTCGCGCTTCCCCTCCCGCTTTGACAGAGGCCAGGCGACAGGCAGCCGCACCTGCCCGGGCCCTTGCCTTTGCCGGCCCCTGCAGCTGACCGACTCTCCCCCCGAGGCCCCTGCACACCCCGTGCGTGTGCCAGGGCCTCCCTGCCCCCCATGCCACCTTCTCAGCGAGGCCTTCCTTGCCACCCTCCCCCCAGGGCTCAGCTGCCTTCTCTGCGCCTTTCCCCACCAGTTGTCGCCACCACACGCAGTGCATGCGGCACATTGTAGGCCTGGGGTCTGCTTTTGCTCTGTGCTTTTGCGTCTCGTTCCACGCTGAGCCTCTTGCGGTGGGTGCTCACAGGGTCTTGTGGAATAAGCATGTGAACAAATGAATGAAAGATGAGGCAGGAGATAATGAAAAGAAGGAAGGTAGAAAAAGAGAAAGGAAGAAAAACTGTAGCAAAGGAAAATCCAGCTGATACCTGGCACCCCGCAGACAGCTAATCTCTTGTGGGGAGCAAGAGGGAGTGGTGAGGTGTGGGGAAAGCGGATGGATTGTGCAGCCACTGCCACTTCACCTTTAGTTTTCTAGGATTGAGTGAAAACTCTCCATTTATTGTCCACTAGCGTCTCCAGATAAAGTTGCCCATATCTGCCCGCTTGTGGCCTAGAGGAAGGGCAATTCCATATGATTCCCACGAACGCATGATTTCCCCATTTTAGGCTGTTGTAACAAATACCACTGCCCATAGCAAACCCACTGCTTGAGCCAAGTGGCACACGTGTGAGCTGGGTGGTCCCAGGGCCACCAGCTGCCTGGTGCACAGGGCTGGGCTGGCTGGGAGGGGACCAGCAGGCGGAAGGCCTGGCTGATAGAAATGGGGGGCGGGGTAGGTGAAGCACAGCTGTAGACCCCGCTCAGCGCCTCACCCGGCCAGGGGCTCCTGCCCCAGTGGGGCTCCGGGAGGTGCAGCAGCATCACCTTTGGGGGGCCCTGCCTGAAACCGTTCTCACTCCTGGGGTGTGATTCCCTCAGGCAGCAAGGGCAGGTGCAGCCCATAATCAGACGCACAGATGTTCAGACCCCAGAGAGAGGATAACGAGGCTCTGGGCAACTGAGGGGTGAGTAGGAGGGAGCTTCTGGAAGTAAGACAGAGCATGACCCGGGACGGTGCGAGGGGATCTTGGGGAGGGTCTCGTCTGGCACGCCCTCCCCTGTTGGCAGCAGGAGGGTCAGTGCTGGCCCCGGCCCTCCACAGGGGTCTCAACCACCCCGCACTGCACCCACGGGGAGGCCGCGCCCCACCCTGCCTGGTGTCCCGGGGTCTCCCAGCCCTCTGGGTGGGCACACCCGCCGTCCGCTCGTTTCTCACACTTCTGCATCGCGGGCAACAGCTCTGGGCGGGGCTGCCTGGCCCCTCATCTCGTGGGTCAGGTGGACAGTGAGTGACCAAGTGAAAATGCAAAGTGGGGAGATGAGGGGACCCCACACCCCAATCCAGGAACACTTTGCCTTGCTTCTGCCTTGGGCTCTTCTCAGTCCTCTCTTGCTCCCCTCAGACACCACTCTCGCTCCTTTCCTTTTGCCCAGCCGCCGAGTTCCATTTGCAGCCAAGCCGGGTCACTCACAACTCAAGCCCAAGTTCGCGTCCCTGGGTATTGGGGGATGCTGCAGCTTGGTGGGGGAGGGGGCGGGGTGGGGGACACCGCTGTCCCTCCCCATACACCTGCAGCTTCTGAGCAGCCGGGGGACGGAGGGGGGTCTGTCACCCAGCACCAGACTCACAGGCGTCGCCTGCCCAGCAGTAGCTCCGCCCATCGTGCGCAAGGAAGCCGAGCCTCGGAGCGGCCAGGGGCTTGGCAAGGGCCCCCGAGGTCAGGGGGTGGAGCTGCAGGCCAGGCCCGGGTCTCTTCAAGGCCAGGCCTTTCCTCCTGGGCTTTTCCCTGAAGGCCATGGACGGGGCTGGACCTGCCCGTGTCTTTATGGGGCAGCAGGTCCAGGCAGGGGACACCCCGGTGGTGCAGGTGGCTGTGGTCTGCTCCGGGACCTGAAAGGAGGCAGCGCAAGCCCCGCCCCCAGCGCGGCTCTCGGTGGCCACTGTGGGGCCTTAGCCAGGCGCGGCGCTCCCAGCACAGGCTGTGGCCGTGGTGGGCCCTGTGCCCACGTGACACTCAGGCACAGGAGACACGAGACTGGCATCTCTCTCTCTTTTTCTTATAGATTTATTTATGTATGCATGCAAGCTGGGTGCAGGCCAGAGGTGTGGGGGGGTGGTGAGTGGACTCCCCAGAGACAGAAGGGGAGCAGAACAGGTGGATCTACTGAAATCCACTGCTGAGGGGAGCAGCGGGGAGGCAGGAGAGGTCTGCTGCGCCCTATGGGAAGCTCCCTGGCCGGGGATTGAACTTGTGCTGCAGTGGCTGCTGATACCTTCATAGTGCTGAGATTTAACCCATTGCGCCACCAGGGAGGCCCTGAAAGTGGATCTTGTCAGACGGTTTCTGCAATGCGGGGAGCTTTTATTTATTTATTTATTTATTTTTAAAGATTTATTTATACATGCAAGCTGGGGCACAGGCCAGAGGCGTGGGGCAGCGAGAGGGTTCACCAGAGACAGAGCGGGGAGCAGAACAGGCAGATCAGAAATACACTGCTGAGGGGAGCAGCGGGCGAGGCAGGAGAGGTCTGCCCCACCATGTGGGATTCTCCCTGGCCGGGCGTCGAACTCGCATCGCGCGCTGCTGACAGCGCCACAGTGCAGCGCCCAACCGCTGCGCCACCAGGGAGGCCCAATGCGGGGAGCTTTTAGAGTTCAGAAGTGGTGGTTGAGGGCGCTCTCTTCGAGGTGCCGGGCTGAGGAGCTGCGGCCAGAACAGCGGTGGTCTCTCAGCTTGGGCGCCGCCCGAGGGCCCGAGGAGGGGGCAAGCAGGTGCCGCTGTGGAGTGTCAGGAGGCAGAGGGAAGGGAGGGGCGCTGGGCTCTGCCCTGTTGGGGTGGCTTTGCCCAGATGTCCCTGGCAGAGAGCCCAGCATGGCCAAAGCACACGGGGGGTGCGGTCAGGGTGTTGGAGGAACAGCCAAAGCCGTGGAGAGAGGCGCAGAGCGAGCGAGGGGGGCGCGGGAGATGAGTCCGGGAGGGACTAGAGTGGGCAGCGCCGCCGGCAGCCTTTCAAGGGCTCTGTCCCTGCAGCGCCCTGAGCCGGTGATGGGCGCTGGCAGGGCTTACCCGGCACGATCAGATTTACCTCGAGTCCCTCCGATGCCCGCCCCCCCCCCCCCCCCCCCCCCGGCCCCCCCCCCCCCCCCCCGCCCACCGGGACCCCCCGGCCGAGCCAGGTTGCAGGAGCCAGGAGCCAGCCACGCAGAGGACGGGCGATCGGTCCGCGCCAGCCGCGGCCCAACCCGCTCCCCTGGCCAGGCACCTCGGGAGGGTGAGTGGCCCGCGCGCCTTGTATAAGAGTTGGCCTTCCCTTGCGGCTGGCACGCAGGGCTCCTGTCCGCCCATCGCCCCGGAGTGCCCGCCTTGGATCCGATAAATAGACGCTGGCACCGGGAGGCTTGAAGGTGGTGCCAAGCTCTGTGGTTTGGACGGCCCTACGGGTGAAACAATCGGAGCAGCTAACCGTCTGCAGGAGGGAGAGAAAGGAGGGGAAGCCCGCCCAGACACAAAGAGGCAGTGTGGGCGGCGGAGGTGGCGAGTCGCAGGCCAGCCCTGTCCCCGCAGCCCCACGGCCACCACCAGCCCACCCGGCAGCGCGAGGGCCGAGGCCTCTGAAGGCCCCGACGTCCCTTCTGTGGTGCTGCTTGGGAAGGGCGAGGGGTGGGATGGCGTACCAGGTAGGAGGGCGAGGAAGGCTGGCAGAGGGCGTGGGGGACAAAGAGGTGTCCTTTGTGTCTGAGGGTGGGCTCTGAAGCTGCAAAGCCCGCACCGGCCCTCCCGGGCAGTTCTGACCCGAGCTGGTGCGCTCCCTCCCCCGTGTAGACAGGACAGCGCCCTCCGGAGGCCTGGCTGAGGGCCTGTTGGGGCGAGGGCCCACTCGGCTGCTTCTTGGGCAGCGTCTGCTGTTTGGAAGGACAGAGACGGGCGGTCTGTTCTGCGACTCCACCCTGCGCACCTGGGCCCAGCTCTCTGCTCTGCAAGTCCCCGGGCCAGCAGCTGTGTGTCCCCTGGAGCCCAATGGAAATGCCGCGCCGCAGACCCCACCCTGCTTCGCTGTCCCCCCACCACCAGGGACTTCGGGCACCCCCAGGCTGGAGAAGCCCTGGAGCGGGGCGTCTCAGCAAGTGGTTGTGAAAGAAGCGATTTTCCCACACCGCGCGTTGTGTTTTACCCACATCACATCATCGTCTCATCTTCAGCCACCCCAGGGGTGGGGAAACTGAGGCTGGATGATGTCAGGTGCTCGTCCGAGGGCTGCAGAGGATGCGCCAGGCCTGGCCCGTCCTCCTGGAGGGAACCGGCCTGACAGGCCCACCCCGCTGGGCACCCCTCGGCCTTGGCCCCGGTCCTCGGCTGCCCCCCCAACCCCGCCTCCCATAGCCCTATGGGGCGAAGTAGACGGGGCTCCCCACATCCAAAGGAAATGGGGAACGACCTGAGTGTGGACAGAGACTCACAAAGTATGGACCCCAAACGGACCCTGGCTCCCACGGTGTTGGGGTGCGCCCGCCCTTCCTGCGCCCCGGTGCCCCCCGGACGCCAGCGTGTGCTCACTTTTGGCCACCGAAACGCCCCGTGGGCGCCTGCGCCGGCAGACACCCAGAGCCGCGCGGGTGAGGGGCAGAAAGGGGCTTTCCCTCTGACTTCTAAGTGTGAAAATCCGGTGATTGTTGGGCCAGGTCAGCCTCTGTTTGGCCGTGTGCTTTCCCGTTACCCTCTGCCATAGGGCGTGAGCGTGGGGCTTGGGGGAGGCCGGGAAAGGCACTGTGGCTACTTGCCTGTCTGGTTGATCTTCTCCGAGCGTCTTGGGGTCCCGCTAGCCCCCCGCTGGGCAGCGCCTCCGCTGTCGATAGGAATTTCCATACCTGGGACCCGGAGTCTGGTGCTCCTAGAGGCGCGTGTTGGGGGCAGCCGCGGCCTGCAGGCGGCAGAGGTGGGGTCTGGCGGTTCTCATCCTCCCTCTCCCCCTCCCTCCAGCAACTTGTCAGCTTTAAGGGGAGGCGGGTGAACTACCCTCGGGGACGGATGTCAGAATCTTACTCCAGATTCCTTTTTAGCGCAAAAACCCAACTTTAGAAACCAACCAACCTACCAAATAAACAAAATTCTAGGGTAACGCTTGAAATTCTTTGGAGAAATTATATTTTAGCTCTGTCACGTTGGCAGTTTTGCAGAATCGGGGGATCCCCACTGTCAGCGCCACCCGTGCTGGTGTGGGACTCGGGGAGAGGCCGCCTGGTCGGCCCGTCCACGCGGCCGCTTAGCAAAGGCGCCGAGCGCCTGCTGCAGACCCCGGGGGCTCCGGCGTGTGGACCCCGCCTGGGGTCTCTGGCCGTACAGCGGAGACAGACACCAAGCAGGGGACAGACTCAGTAGTTTCAGGTCAGGATACGCCACAGCACAACCCAGTGGGCGGTGCGGCGGAGGCGGCATGGTGGTCAGGGAGGGCTCCTCGGAGGAGGGGACATCTGCGCTCACACCTGTGTGGCTGGAAGGGGTCGGGAGTCTCCAGGCCCCCGGGGCGGTGGGTGTGGAGGCCCCGAGCCAGGGACAGCTGGACCGACTGAGGGGCGAGGGAGCACCTGTGCCCGAGAGGGCAGCCAGACTGGACCCCTCCTGCAGCGCCCAGCGGGCCGCAGGAAGGCTTTCGCAGCTATGGAGAGCGTGTGAGCTGGCGAGGCTTAGAAGACCTCTCTGGTCTGTGTGGGGCAGAGGTCGGTGAGGAGGGTCAGGTGTCTCAGGAGCAGAGATGGGCTCAGCGGCGGAGACGGTGCGGGGCGAGGGCTGCTCCAGCGAGGGGCCCCGAGACTGCGACTCTCCAGCAAGCCTCTTTCTCTCCCGTGGGTGTCCCGGGAAGCAGCGGTGCATCCCCGGGGGCCAGGCCCTGCCACTGCGCCGCCCACCGGGCAGGGGGTCCGGGATGCGGCCCAACTTCCCTCCGTGGCCTCCGCACCGATAGTTCGTAGCTCATCTATTTCTCGAGGAAGAAATGCCCTTTCCTTTATTTACTCCTTGTCTTATTGCGAACGATAGAACCTCTAAATCAGACGATGGGGAGGAGGCCGTCTCGAGTGCGTGTGTGTATGTCAAGTTCCCAAGGGCCTCTTCCATGCCAGGCGTCTGCCTGAACTCCTCATTACCTCCCTCAATCCTCTTGCCAACTCTGGCGGGAAGCACTGTTTCCCCCGCTCACTTTAGGGTGCTTGGGGTTGTGCTGGGGTGCCAGCCCGCATCACACAGGTAGCACCAGGCCCAGTGAAGGCATTCAGGCCCCGGCCTGCCTGTCCCCACAGCCCTGTTCTCACCATCACTTTCCCCAGGGCTCCATTAATGAACTGGCATCTGCTGAATACCCACCATCTGCCAGGCGAAGACCGGGAGTCTTGGTGCGCTAATTGGGTTCTAGAAAGGCTCTTTGGCATAGAGTAAACTTTGTCTCTTTGGCCCAGCTAATTCTCAGGTTCTAAAAATAGAAGTCTTTCTTCTCTCTTGGAGGCAATACCTCGGGCCAGTGGGAAAAACGCTTCCTGCTGATATTTATTCACCATTTTTCTACCCAGTCCATTTCATCCCTTGCCACCAGGAGAACATTCCATCATCGGAGGACCCTGCTTCTGCATGGAGAGTCCAAGGCTGTCCTTCCCCGGCTTCTCTCCCCAGCCCTTGGTGGCGGAGGAAGTCCCTGAGGATGAGAGGGGGTTTTCCCAGCGGAGGGTCACGGAATCCATTCAGCTGGTGCTGACCAGCAGCTGGACAAAAGAACAGGATGGGATGTGAGGTGCCCTCACAGGAAAGGGGCCGCCGGCCAGCGCTTGTCTCGGCGTGTGTGCTGGGTCACAACGCGGGCGGGTCTCAAACACGTGGGCGTCCAGGGCAGTATGGGAAGGTCAGCCGCTGGGACGTGCCCTTCACCTTGTGGTCAGGGCCTTCTCTGCCGCCGTCCTTCCAGTGACCCGAACTGGTAAGATGCTGGAGATTCAAGACCAGGCTTGGGGCCGCACTCTGCCCGTCCTCCCGCTGTGCGGACAGAGGGGCTGGCTTCGTCAGGCACGGCCCAAGCTGCAGCCTTTGGCGCTGCGTTCCAGGCGCTGCTTTTGAGCCCCGGCGTGTCTCATTCAGGCTCTAAGCAGTCGGAGCAATGGTCTGTAAGGACAGCGGCTGCTCCTGCCCACCGGCCTCCGCCCTGTTCTATCTCATGTAATTCTAGTGGCAGCCCCTGATGGCCTAATAATAACCTAATGATAGGCCCTATTCTTAGGCCTGGATTGCAGAGGAAGCTACGAGGCCCCGGAGGTTAAAATCCCTTGCCCACATGTGAGTCAGGAATCTCTGGTCGCAAGTGACAGAAACCCCACGAAGGGATTCGCGTGTGTAGCAACTTGAGGGGCATCCTGACTTCAGACACGGCCCACGGCCCGGGGCCTTCTCTGCGTCCCGTGGCTGCTTTTTTCTTGGTGGCCTTGTTCTCAAACAGGCCCCCCCAGACCCCCGTGGCCCTGGGTGGCCTGGGCTGGGACTGTCGCCTCTTTCTTTTTTTTTTCCCCCAAAGATTTATTTATCTATGCACATAAGCTGGGGTGCAGGCCAGAGGTGTGGGGCGGCGAGAGGGTTCACCAGAGACAGAGCAGGGATCAGAACAGGCAGATCAGAAATACACTGCTGAGGGGAGCAGCGGGCGAGGCAGGAGGGGTCTGCCGCACCATGTGGGATTCTCCCCGGCCGGGCGTCAAACTCGGGTCGCCGCTGCCGACAGCTCCACAGCGCAGCACTTACCCGCTGCGCCACCGGGGAGGCCCTCTCTTTCTTGACCCTTGTAGCTCATGGCCTCCTTCCCCTCTGAGAGGCCAGGTGTGTTCGGGTGCTGGGACCGGCTCTGTCCCCGGGCAGCGGGCTGAGAGGCGGCTGCCTCGCCTTTGGATCAGGTAGCTCTTGCCACCCTCCCCTCCCCCCCCAAACTTAAAACAGCGACCAGTTATTTAGTGCCTGGCTCTGGGAGGTGGCAGTTCAGGCTGGACTCGGCCGGGTCACCCTGGGCTCACGGGCTCCCTGGCACACAGCAGTCACCCACGGGTGATCTGGGCAGAGGGAGAGCGGCCCACCCTACCTCCAGCACCTCCGAGGAGCTGGCCCCTCCTTTCCGGCCTGAGAAGCTGTTGGGAGAGGCCCGGAGAGCCCGGGCAGCCGCCTTCTGCTCGGCAGTGGAAAGGCAAGGGCCCCCAAGAAGCCCTGACGTGTAGGGGTGGGGGGACACCGCCTCCTCAGAGGTTCCCCTGTGGGGAAACAGCCGGGGTCGCCAGGCGGCTCTCAGGCCCGACAGCCCGGAGCTAGTGAAGGCCTAGTTTAACACCCGCGTCCCCTGTGCCCCAGAGTCTGCAGGGAGGGCCGAGCGCAGGAGGCCCCATTCCTGTGTGGTCTCCCCAGTGGGGCGCAGGGCTCTCGGCTTCGCTCTGGTAACTGCGGGGCTTGGGGAGAGGGCCCCTCGCGCTCTGTTCCGGAACTGTCTTCTCGCTGCGCTCCAGGGCTTCTCTGCCTCAGCTCTGCTGGCCTTTGGGGCCACATCATTCCTGGTGGGGTGGGGCCCCAGGCACTGGGGGCCTTGAGCAGCCTCCCTGACTTCTACCCACTAGATGCCGGGAGCACCCCTTCTCCAGGTGTGACACCCTATGTGTGCCGCCCGGGAGCCGGGAGTGGGGGGCCAGCCTGCCCTCTGTCGAGAAGCGCTGGGAAGTTCTGGAGGCCGAGGGAACTCTGTCCGCGAGCGAGCGGCCCCTCCTCTCAGACCTGTGCTGTGCTGTTCCAGAAGGTGAGCGGTGAGCGGCAGATCCGCACAGCCGCCGTGCTCCTCCCAGGCTCCCCTGCAAGAGGGCCTTTGCGGAAACACCGGGCAGAATTCCGAGGCCCCGGGCCCCCCTGGGCCCCAGCGGGCCTCGGGTGTCGCCCTGCAGTCTCCGCACAGCGGCGAGACTGAACGGGCTGTGGCACGGGGCTGGTGGCATCCTCGGCCTGACCCGATCCGCCGTGGAGAACAGGTTAGAAATTCCCCAGGTGAGAGCGTTCCCCCTTCAGAGCGCATCGCTGCGGGATTTGAGGTGAATCTGAGGGAAAAAGAGGAAGCCAAGCTGGGCGGCAGAGCATTTCCAGCACCCCGTGGGCCTTGGGGATAAAAAGACAAAATGTTTCTAAGACTTGGATGCAAAGAACATTCCTGGATGAGAGGTGGGGTGCCCAGCCAGCCTGGCCCCCTCTTCCCGAGAAGGGAAGTACCAGCCCCATCTCGGCAAGGAGGTGTGGGGGCAACCGGGTGTGTCCCGTCTCTGCCTGACATCCTGGACTGATTCACTTATTCCTCTGCTCTCAATAAAATCCACCGGCCTCCTCAGGGCCTCGGCGTCATCGCAAACTGTTTTGTATAAAACAAATTGGATCCGTTGGCGTCTGATTCATCTATGCCGAATGCAGCAGAAATACTTGCTGTCCAGTAAGTGGGGAGGGGCTTTCTTCACCAACACCTCCTCCCCTTTGCAAACAGGAAGTCTGAGGGGTCAGGAGAGAGCTCCCGAACTGGCTGGGTGCAGGCCCGCTCCGCCCCACGCCCACCTGCGGCTTCAGTGTCAGCCTGCCCGGCCCACTCAGCACCAGCAGGTGATTAAGCCTCTGTCAACAAGGCCCTCCTTTTTGGCCTGGCCTTTCTGGTGCCGACAATGTCCCTGTTCTTATTCAGAGAGAAGGTTCCGTCTTGCCCTTGTCTCTCCTCTTGGCCCCCTGTCCTAATCCTGAGGGTGACCTAAACGCTGAATATGTTTTTTCCTCTGATAAATTGAAAAAAGGAGGCAGATGCCAGAGGTTCCCAGCCAGCTCCCGATATTCTCTCTTCCTGGCTTAGGGTTGAAAAGGAACACTGTTTTATGAGTCTTCAGCACAGGTTCCTGATCCAAGAAGCTTCTGGAAGCTTATTTAACTGCAGATGAATGGAAATTCTATGCGAACTGACTGAGAGAGAAGGAGGACTTTATTGGTAGCTAGGGCTGAAAAGGCCAGGGACTTCAGGCACAGCTGGATCCAGGGGCTAAGAGATGCCATCAACAGTCATTCTCTAGTTGTCAATTTTGCTTTTTGCACTTGATCCCATTCTAAGGCTGATTATCCCCTCCAGGGATGAGAAGTCTACCCCCAAGTTCAGGCTTTCATCTGATCACTAAGGAAACTGTTACACTTAGAGCCTCTTACAGAGCTCCTGCCCTTCCAAGCAGCACCAGCCTCCCAGATGCTCTCAGACAACCCTAACTTCTCTCTCGAACACCACCCTACAGTATTATCTTCATACTCCTTATCTGTACCTGACGTTACGTTTTTTGCTAAATGTGTACTGTCTGGCTCCTCTGGGTAGACCAGGAGGTTCTAAATGTTGAGGGTTCTGTTGGTCTGTCACCAGTGTCTCTCCTCACTGACACTCAGGACACAGTCAATAAATATATGTGAGCTCAGTGGCCTGTAGAAGCAAGTACATCCATCAGTCAGGGTCCAGCGGGGAAAGTAGAAACCACAAAAGTTATTATGACAAAGAGAATGTAATGCTAAGAGCTTATTAACCAGGTATTTGAGGACTGAACAGAACACGTTAATAACCAAAATGGCAGGTATAACTATAAATGGGAGACATACAAGATCACAGAACTAACGTGATCAGTGGTTTAAATAAAAATCCTGGGTGAAGGCTAGAATTATTCATGAAATCCTAAGATAGACTTGATTTTTGGAAATTCATAAATAATCATCTAAATTAAGTCAAATTCAACATAGAACATTTGACTTTCTGCATCAATTTTTAAAACATCATCTTCTTCAAACAAATGAAAAGCACATCGAAGAAGTGGATGTAAATTATTGTTCTTAAATAAGCCTTTAAAAAAAAGATTGATTTATTTATGCATACAAGCAGGTGCCGGCCAGAGGTGCCGGGGTGGGGCTGAGAGGATTCCCCAGAGACAGAGTCGGGAGCAGAACAGGCGGATCCACTGAAATACACTGCTGAGGGGGAGCAGCTGGGAGCCAGGAGAGGTCTGCTGCGCCCTGTGGGAAGCTCCCTGGCCAGGGATGGAACTCGTGCTGCCGTGGCTGCTGATAGCTTCACAGTGCTGTGGCTTAACCCCTTGTGCCACCAGGGAGGCCTGGGTGGTAGGTTTGGGGAGAAAGATCACAGGGGTAACATGCGCTTCTCTTTGCATCTCATCAAGGGCACCTGTGTCAACCTAATTTCACCTTGACCGCCAGGTTCCTCCCCTGGATCTTCTCACTTTCCTTTCTTCCCCTCTTCTGTCAACTTCCTCTTTACCCTCTGTCTTCGTGGCCCAGTGCAGTCCCTGCATGTGATTCAGTCCTTGCAGGGGTGCAGGCAGGGAACTGGGTGCCATGTCAGCTTCAATACATTTGGAGCAGAGTTTCTTTGTTGAAAATAAAACAAAACCAAAAACCTCTTCTCAAAATATGTGGTTTCCTCAAGAAAGAGAGCATTCTGTCCAAAGCACTGTTGCCCTCAAAGATAAATTCTGGAATGAGGTTTGGTTTCTTTTCCATGGTGACAGCATTCGTATTTGAATGACCTATTGAAAGAAGCAGATTTCGCCACCTTCTGCAGGGTTCCAAGTACTGTGGCTGTATTGGGGGGAGCTGGGGGAGGGAAGGAGGAGATCCAGGTGGTGGGGGATTCCTGAGTTCTCTTGTGGACACACTGAGCATGCTTAGAAAGGAATCATTGCTTCAAGAAAGTCCTTTTGAAGCTTCCAATATAAATGGAACTTTCATTTAAAACGAACAAATGCCCTCCTATCTCACACGCCCCTAACAACCTGGCCATTGTTTTTCTTTTTTTTTTTTTTTCTCTCTCTCTCAAGCAAGTTTGGAGCTAAATAAAAAATTTACATTCTTCACTTAAGGCAGCCAGCCTTTTTTTTTCTTCTTTGCTCAAGCTGCCAAATATCTCTCGCCTTAAAAAGGCACTTGGAGGTACCAGGAAGGGTGAGGATAGCGCTGTTTTGGAGGGTGTGTTATGAAAGGAAAACATTGTGTATTTCTAGGTGGTTGCAGCCACCTGGAGTGGTGGGTTTTGCTCACAGAAACTTGGCGCCCGCTGTGCCAGCCAGCTCATTCCTCTGGGTGCTGAGGCAGCACATGGGGACTCGGCCCCAGGCTGGGTGGAGTCGGTGCCCTTGTCCTAGCCTTACGGGATAATACTCTACATCTTTGCTGTCTGTACATCAGCCGCCTTCCCCTGAAAGGCGGTGATGACAAGAGACCGGAACCCAGCTCAAAATGACAAAAGCAAATGGTCCCTCGTGGCCCTCCAGTGGGGGGCCTCCTGCCACTAGACTCTGCGGCCACCGCCTGGCGGGCTTTCGTCCCAGGCTCTGTCTTCCGCACGTGATGTCATGCTGGTGCAAAAAGGCCTTGGGGGCACGAGCGTGGGGCACGCACAGACACCCGGGGCTGAGAGGTGTGAGTGCTGGGCCCCTGCACCTGTGATTGCGGACACCTAGGCTAAGAAGCCAGTGAGCGTGGGGGTGCGTGTGCCTGTAAGTGTGTGTGCCGATGGCGCACGTAAGTGTGCCTGTCAGTGCGGGCTCCTGGGCTGGAGATCATGAGGCTGAGGAGAAAAGCCAGAGAGAGAATGCGGGGACCGTGAGGGTCAGGGGCTCAGTTGCTGCCAGCTCGCAGCCCCCTGCCCCTCGCCTGCTGGCCTGCAGGTGCCGGGCCCCCGGCTTCAGCACTAAAGGCCTGCAGATCTACCGAGGACGCCAAGCTTCTCTTACCCGCCTGCCCAAATCAGCAGTGAACCTGCCTGGTCTGGGATGGTTGCACAATAGCCCCCCAGATCCAAGGAGGGGCCAAATAGCCAGCCACCAGAAGGGCTGCAGCGCCCCTGGGCACCTGAGGCAGCAGGTAGGGCTGGTGGGGCATGTCCGAGTGAGAACACAGCACCGTCTCGTGCAAACAGCTTGCATCTTCCAGCTGGAGAAGCTGGTCTCCGGGCGCTCGACGCCCCGGGCACTCAGTGGGCCTGAAAGCTGAGGGACATGCGCTTTGGCTCAGCCTGGGTCAGGTGACCAGTGGGACAGTGGACAGAACCATCTCGAGACCTGGGCACTATAGGTGGCTCCGTTTTTAGGAGGGCATTTGCAGGGCAGACGAACAGGTGAGGGCCACATGTTCACTTAATAGTGAGCATATAAAAAAGAAAAAAAAAGAAAAATGTGGATAAAATACAGAAAAAAAAATAGTGAGCATATAATCAGAAAATTCCATTGTTTTTGTGTCCTGCATTTTCTCAGATTCTTTCCTGGAGAGAAAATCAAGTATCTTGCTTGGTCCCTCACAGTGGACAAGACTGCCCTCCCCTCAGCCCCTCCTCCCATGGACTGTCAACTCGTGGCTATTTTCATTTCAGCAGCCCCCAGTCCCCAGCCCAGAGGCTGGACTGACCTTTGGGTTCTTAGCTAGTTTCCAAATCTTTGAACTTCTTTCCGATCTACTTGGAATTTTCTGGCTAGCCAGCTGTGTGGACATGCCCCCAGTGAAAGATCTTAAAAGGGTTTTTTTCCTTTGCTTTTCAATTTTGGTGACTCTCGAAAGGTGATTTGGACTTTCAAAGGGGAGACCGCTATCCCAGCCCGGCGGCCTGGCCCCTGCGTCCACAGAGGAGGGAGCCCCCAGACTCAGTTGGGGGGACAATGGCAGGTCCAGTCTGGCCCAGATGGGTGTCTTTGACTCAGACAGATGGAAAAAACTTCAAAATTAGTTGCCAACATTTGAAATCGAGAGCTGAGTCGAGACGCCCATCTTCTCTCCAGATGTGGGGGAGTGGCCGGGGCTGCCGGCCTGCGGGACAGAGCTGCGGGCTGCTGTGGACGGGACAGGCTTGTCACAGCGCCCGGGCCCAGCGTCAGGAAAAGTGGAGCCCTGGGCCTGCCTCACGGGCCGGCGGTTCCTCGAGCTGCACAGGGCAGGGCCGGTCTGTCTCACCCGGGGGTCCCGTGGGCTGCCTGCTGGTGCAGGACCGTGAGCCGCAGAGCCCGTGTGGTGCTTCCTGGGGCGGGGGAAGCACCGGTGCAGGGTGGCACGGGGCACATCACCCGCAGGCGACTTCAGGCGCGCACCTCCTGTCGTGCCCTTTCTGTTGGTGCCGCTGCCCCAGCGCCCTCATCTCTGCATTTGCACATCATCTGAAACAGGGAAATTCCGTGGCGGTTGGTTACGCGCTCAGCTTCGGCAAATTTAACTAAACTGCGGTGAAGAGGAAGGGTGTCCCTGGTGGCATATTTCGCATCTGAATGAGATTTCGTCTCCCCCTGCGCCCCAGCCCTGATCCACCCCTCATCCCAGGCGTCTTAGGCAAGTCCCCTCAGTCCCCCTCGCTCCTCCCTCCTCTTCCCATGGGCTTTGGGCACAAACCTGCTGACGGTGCTTGGCGCGCGACGCTGGGTTTTCAAGAGTCAGCCTGTCCGCACCCAGTTCTTTTTATGATTTAGAGCCAGGCTGGTTCTTGGGGACACAAGGTGCCTCCTGGGGACAGACCCAGGAGAGGACAGGCGAGACCAGGGCCTGCACGGCACTCGGCTCCGGCGGTTGCTGTCTGCGGGCCCCGCGGGGCTCAGCCCTGCACCCTGATGAGCTGAGCTGAGGCACCGCCACCGGGTCCCAGGCGCCTGGGATGCACACAGTCGCTGGAAAGCGGGGCTGAGACATAGGGAATAATTGGAGGTTAACGAGACGCTCCCTCCTCGGGACCTGTGTGGTCTCAGGCGTGTACTTGCCCTGTCCATCTCGGCGTTCTCGGATTGCGTAGTGGGGCCCATTAGGATGGGTCCCCCGTGTGGTCGAGAAGATCAGAAACAGTAATTACCTCCCCCGTTTATTGGCCAAACGTTCCACCCCAGGCTCAGGGCTCAGTGTTTTCTGTCCACTGATCCATCACTGAATCCTTCGAGGCACGCTCGGGGCAGGTGACGTCACCATCACCTCCATTTTACGGATAAGCAAACTGAGGCTCAGAGGGTTGCCTGCCCAGGACCACACAGTAAGCAGCCAGGCGGGGACTCCAACCCAGGCCTCTCACACCCAAGGCCCCTCCCACCGGCCTCGAGCAGTAGCTCTGCGCCTCGTGTCCCCAGAATCCTCAGCCCCTCACCACGCATGCACTTACGGTACATCTCGCTGAAGGGGCTTATTTGGCCCGTCGGAAACAGAAAGTTCCACCTCCTTCTTTTAAAGTTGCCTCAACCAGTCATGACTCATTCAGCAGTGTAGGGCGTCTCCATCTGTCTGGTACCACCATCATGTTGTGACAAATATTCTTGCAGAGACCCCCACGCATCTGTGTGTGGCTGTCAGTGCAATAATGTCCTACCTGGATCGTGAAATGAGGACTTTTTACATGACTTCGAGCAACCTGGCTTCGTTTAAACTCGATGTGGATTTTATTTGGGCCGTGGCTCCCTGAGGGGGCGAGGGGTCTGTTCATCATCCGACAGCAGGGCTTCAGCCGATGTCATTTCTTTCAGCCTTCGTGGCATTGTGACGTTGTGAGAGGGGAAAAACCCCAATCCCAGCCCACGTTGTCGAATGGATGCCCATGAATGACCGTGTTGGAGGACTTGCTTTCATTCAAAGTTGTTTTGTTTCAAGTTGCAATTTCCGAAACCCTGTTGAGGATGCGAAGCGAGGACTTACTGTCTCCCTGGGGCTGGGCTGAAACGGCCCTGCGCCCTCAAAGCGGCCACTCAAAACGGCAGACAGCCGAGCTGACCCTGTCACGTGACTCGGCGTCGAGTCGGGCTCAGCGGGGCACGTTTGGAAGCGGCAGCGATGCCTTCCCTATGGGGCCAGTCTCCTTTGTAAAGCTGATTCTGGAAGGAGTGGACAGTCCACAGGGAGGCCGTGTACGGGGGTGTGGGCTGTGACCAAGCTCAAAACTGGGCCAGTCCTGGCGCCTCCACTTACCACCTGGTGACCTTGACCCTTGGCTTTTCATATATAGGGTGGGGGTCCCACAAGAGTAGCCGCCCCATAGAATCAAGCGGTTTCAAAGAATATACCCACTCAGGACAGCTCCGGGGTCATAGTTGGCCCTCAAAAGACCGCAGATATTATCGCTGTGATGATCACGGTGACGAAGGCGTTCACTTTAGCACGTGCGTGGAAAGTTGGGTTCACAGAGCTGGTCTCCCAAAACGCCATTGCTCACGCCATTGCAACTCTGCCTAATAGCTTGGATCTTTTTTTAAAAGATTTATTTATTTATGCACACAAGAGCTGGGGTGTAGGCCAGAGGTGTGGGGGCTTGAGAGGATTCACCAGAGACAGAGTGGGAGCAGAACATTCACCAGAGACAGAGTGGGGAGCAGAACAGGCAGCTCCACTGAAATCCACTGCTGAGGGGAGCAGCAGGGAGACAGGAGAGGTCTGCTGCGCCCTCTGGGAAGCTCCCTGGCCGGGGATCGAACTTGTGCTGCAGTGGCTGCCAATAGCTTCATAGTGCTGAGACTCAACCCCTTGCACCACCAGGGAGGCCCCAATATTTTTTACTATTTTTTTTGCTATTTACCCCAATATTCATACACGAGTTAACATTTCATTTCATTTACAATTCTATTATTTACCTCTAAGTTGCAAACTATATATATGCAACTATATATGCATTAGGTCAAAACATTCAGGATTACCATTTCTGTAAGCCTGGGGATAAACCCCCTGACAATTTTAAAATTCAGTATTAGCAAGTGCGAGTTTCTTCTTTCAAGATACCTTTTTGGTGACCTTGGGCAAAATATTTACTATGGACAAGCCTGCTGCCTCACCTGTAGAGATAATAACAGTCCTGACTTTACAGCACTGTAGTGAGACTAAATGTCTATACATGAATGACTTATTATAATAAGGGCGCAACCGAAGCTGAGCCACTATTAGCTCAACAATCTAAATTCGGTTTCTATTTATATGCTTGTTTTGCAAAAGCCAGGTCAACCCGCCATGTCCCCTGAGAAGCCCAGGGCCCGCGGCAAAGCTCAGGCGTGGGCCTGGGCGCCCGCTTCTCCCTCAGCACCTAGATTTTTACAGCTTCCACCCCGCGCCGGCTGCGGCCATTTCGGTGGTTTGCATCTCTCGGGCCCAGCAGCTGCCCCTGTGCCTGCCCTGGATTGTTTGGGGGTAAATTCCCAGCTGGGGCAGTTTCCCTCAGTCCCACCCCACTGTTTCTCTCCCTCACCCGGGGAGGGGAAAGAAGGCCGAAGAAGGTCTTGGCTGGGATTTGGGGTGTGGAGTGGGGCGGGGACAGGCCCAGGTAGAGCTGTAAAACCAGATAAAAAGGCTGATTATGCAGGCTGATGGGGGCGCAGATAACTGAGGTTGACAAAACCTCCTTGCAGATAGTTTTAAATGCTTTTCCTTTGTGATTCTAATGGGTCGCGCCACCACCCGCCCGCCGACGCCTGGCTGGGGAGGGCGGGGGCCGGTGAGGACCCAGGACCGCTCCCGCGCGCCCTTTCTCGCCGCCCCGGGGCCTGACTCGGCCTCAGCCTCGTGTGTGTGGGACCCCAAGGCCACAGCGGGGATTTTTCACGTGTTTGGTGCAAAAGCACAGACCTGAGAAGAGGCGCGGCACCGTGAAGCGTGTTCTCGAGCCGGGGGGAGCGCCCGGCGGGGCAGGGCCGGACGCCCGTCCTCTCCTGCGAAATGGGGGCGTTAGCAGTACCCCCTCAGCTACTCTGCCGGCAGAAGGGGCCCCGCTAGGGGAAATACGTTTAAAGGAAATGGAGACCCACCAACAGAAATCAGTGCTCTCAAAAAAGCTTGAAAATGCGGCTTTTTTGCTTAGATTTGGGAGTGGGAGGGTCACAAAGACTCCCGGGGAGGCGACCCCCCCCCAGCTGTTTTCCCCTCTGTCTCCACACTGTGGACCAGAAGCTCCCCCCTTGTGGTTCCCCCAGCAGCCAAGCCCTTAGCACATGCTGTTCCCACTGCCTGGAACTGCGGCCCCCAAATCTGAGGGCTCCTTGAGGCCAGCGCCAAGCCAAGGTCCTGTAGATCTCAGAAAGTCTCCCTCTCTCTGCAGTAGCCGATTTGATTTTTCTTCACATTGCTCGTGGCTCCCTGAAATCTGTCCGCTTCAGGGGCCCTCCTGTGTCATGCACGCCTGGGGGAGCCCCGGCCCAGGGGGCCTCACTGAAGTCTGCAGATGTGGGTGTGCCCGGGAGTCCCCCCTAGTGAACGCTCCCAGGCGCAGTGGGGAAGTGGACACCTGTAAGCGGCAAGGTTCCAGAGTGTTCTTTGGGGTACACACCCTGCCATGCAGGCCGCACGGAGGAGAGCAGGGGCGCTAAGACACTCACTCCACCTTGGGACCTCCGGCCCTTCGTGGGGACCCTGGCACGGCGCCGGGGGCTGCTCTCTGGTCGCCGCTCGGGTCTCCCTGACACGACACAGGACGCAGCTCACCCGCCCCTTCTTGGCCTCTCACCCCCACCCTGACTTCACCAAGCCTGGTGAGCTCTCTAAGGTCCGTGAAGGACTCGGGGCCTCCAGCCCCTTTGGGCTCCTGCCTGGCGCTCAGTGGGGCACCAAACCGGCGCCCAGAAGGTGCTTGATGAATGAGGCTGGGGTGATGTCACTGGGCCCCGGCTTCTCCTAGGGCGCCATTGTCCCTTCAGCTCCACCCCTCATCTGCATGTGTGAGCCTCCCAGTGGGGCTGGAAAAAGGTTTCGTTCCTCTCTTTATTCCGTGAGTAAGCTCTGCATAAAGCTCTTAGAGGGAACAATAAGGCTCCCCGCTTTTGCAAAAACATTTTAATAGCTGTTATTCTGGCAGATTCTCAGGCAGCGGCAGGCCTCCTGCGGGCCAGGTGATTATGGCCCAGGCCGGGCGTCAAGGAGTCGGGGCCCCCACTCACTGGCTTTATCTTCTCTATGCCCCGACTTCCTCATCTGTGCAGTGGGGATAATAAAATGCATCCTCGGATGGAGTGAATGTGTGAAACCAGAGGAGAACAGAACCCGCTGCGTTGTGAGAGTCTGGGGGGGAGGGCAAGTAGAACAGGGAGCAGGTGTGTGGAGCTGGCGGGCAGCCCCCTCACCCTGCATGGGGTTGACATGACGTTCTGGGTGCTCTGCGTAGCCCAGGAGCTCCGTAATGGGGATTTGTGGACCAGAGCAATCTGGTCCAGCTCTCCCGCTGTGACCTGACTGTGAGTCCCCTTCAAGATGGATTTGTGAAGCATTCATGTCAGGGTGAGAGCAAAACTGGTCTCGGAATCTGGAAGGATCTAGGAAAGACAGGGGGCAAAACCACCCCCCCCAGCACGGACGGGTTGCCTGCTTTCCTCAGCTCTGCGGGATCCCCGACAGCGTTGTTCTAGAGCAGCGGTCTCAGCTCAGCGGACACTGCGAACTGGGTGCCTGCTTGATGGTGGCCGAGGGGCCGCTGGCGTTCGCGGGCAGGGTCGGGGTGCGAACTGTCCCGCAGGGCACGGAAGGTTCTCCAGGAAGCACTGCAGAGCATGGCTGAATATCCCCCGCCTCTCCTTCAGGGGAAGACCAGCCGGTCACTGTCCAAGTCTAAACCCAATTCCACACCACGTGGACACACAAAGTACTTTTTGCATTGCTCTGAGTGGCTGGACCTTCCAGGAATACGACTGCCCTGTGAAATGAAGAGAAATATACCCTGTAGAATTTTACCAGGGGTTGCCGGCCGTTTGGGGGAAGCGTGTCTCCGATGGCATCACCGCCACCTCTTTGACAGCTGTTCCCTCAAAGCTGGGTCCCCCTGGGGGCAGCCTCTGTCTCCTGCCTCCAAGCAGGGCCCCAGGAAGGCCTCTCTCTCATCTCAGGGTCCTTGCTCACATCTGCAGTGCAGCTCATCACGGGTTCGGGTCTCCGTATGTGGGTGTCTTAGGGCCCCCCCCCAGCGTGGGTGCAAGAAAGAGCAGCCTCCTGGCCCCAGGGTGTGTTGTAGGTTGGTTATTTGGCACCTCTGTGCCTCAGTTTCCTCCTTTGTCTCTTGGGGCTCCTCCTTTGTTCAGTGGGCTGCTGGAGGAGGAAAAGAGGTGATCGTGTGCCCGGGTCCCAGGCCGTCTGCCCGGTCCTTGGCCCTGCCCGTGACTGGGGCACCTCTGGCGCGCCCTTGCCAGCTGCGACCACCCAACCCTGCTCCGTCACTCCAGTGAGGGGGTCATCCCTCGGGACTTTGTGGTTCCCTTTCACTCAGCATTTCGTGGCCTGTGACCGGGTGTGAGTGTGTGAGAGTGTGTGTGAGTGTGAGAGTGTGTGTACCGAGGGTGGGTGGGTGGGACGCAGACAGGGAGGGACACTGTGAAATGTTTAGATTTTATGCCTTTTGATGTAATTCCAGTCAAACCAGATCTTAAATCAGGCAGCAGGAAGCTCCTTTAAATTTTTAATTTGTTGTTTTTCTCGGAAATTATTATTTCCACATTGAGCAGAGACACTTCGGTCCCATCCTGCTTCCCCTCCTTTTAGTGTTCCGAAACCACCCTGGGGGCAGGGCTGTTGCTGCCTGTCAGGTGGGCTTTGCACGGGCACACCCGTTTGACCAGCAGTTGGCCTGATGTGGGCAGCCGGGGACCCCTGGCCCGTCTGCGGGGTGGGGGCGCTGCCAGGCCTTCTGGGGGACCCTGTGGGTCTGCAGCGCATCCTGGCTGGGTGGTGGGGGTCGTCTTACCCAACCTGGGCCTTCCTGGCTCAAGGCTGTTGTGGAGGTGGAAGGGGGTTGAGGCAGGGGCTGGGGCAGGGGTGAGGGGGTGGCTTGGATTGGGATTTCTTGTGGGGGGATCCTCTCACCGTCTAACCAGGACTAATTTGGTTCTGGTTTGCAAGAACAATGGAGTGAAGAGGAAAGAAAAGAAAGACACAAGTTTCATAACAACTCCAGCAAGAGATACTTTTGAACTTGAAGAAACTTAAGTCTGAAGCCCGCTGGGGCCCTGGCAGCCCCGGCCCTAAGCCGGCGGGGAGTATGTTGTGAGTGGGGGTGGTTGAGGGTCACGTCTGTCTTCAAAGTCTCATCCTTTGGCCGGCGCTGTGGACTGCAGAGAACCAGCGAGGGGCTGGAGTGCTTCTGGGGAGGGTCTGCAGAATTCCACTCCCCGCTCACCTCAGACTGCACTGCCGCTGCTGAGGGGCTCAGAGAAGAGGCTCACGCTTGTGGGGTGGGAGGCTTTGCAGGGCAGGCCTCTTGAGGGTCAGGGTGGGGGTGAAAGAGACGCGTGGTGAGCGGCTGGGGAGGCTGAGGCTGGCAGCCATTGTCTTGACTCGTACTTTGATTTGGCTCCTTCTGTGCCAGCTCCGGGGACCTGCTTTAGCACCCATTTGCTCTGGCTCCTGCCGGAAGGTGCCTTAGATTTGTGGCAAGATGTCAGGCCTCAGTGGCCCCACACAGGGCTGAACCTCTTTGGCTGGGCATTTGCTCACGATGGGGTGGGTACTTCGGAGTATTTTATTGGGAATATCCTTTCTCTTCCTCTTTCTCTGTGGCACCAACTCTATTAAAATCCTTTCTCACCGAGAGTCTGTTGTGCCTTTGTGCACATGCGTGGCCAGACCCCCTTAGAGAGTGCATGTCTGAGGGCTCCAGGGTGCCCGGGTCATGCTAATGGGGTGATGCTCACGGAGGATGTAGGAGTGGGGCGCCCAGGCAGTGCTGGGACAGAGCATGGAAGGCACCTCAGGCCTCAGCTTCCTTAGCTGTAAATGGAGGGGCTTTCTGGTCCCCATGTTTGGCGGCAAAATGAGCACGTGAGGGCAAAATATGCCCAGTGAAGAGCTGGGGGGACTTCAAAACAGAAACAGCTTCATGCTTTTACTCTCATTCTAACTAGGGGTTTTCAACCTCGGCCAAAGGGAATGGCGATCTGGAGAATTCTTTGCTGTGGGGCTGTCCCGTGCATTGTGGGAGGTTAAACATCATCCCTGGCATCCGCTCACCCACTGGATGGCCCCCCAGATCCTGCCACGCCCCCTAGATCCTGCCATGTCTCTCAGATGCAGCCACACTCCTTAACTTCTCAGCAGCAACCTAGAGTTTAAGACAAACGTCAGACTTTTAATGGTTGGCAGCAATTCATATTTTTAATAAACACGAAAATCCAAATAAAGAGACTTTCTAGAAAATAACTAACTGGGCGTCCTCAAAAGTGTCTATGTTATAAAGGACAAAGCGGAAAAATGACAGAAGAATAGGAGATTGAAGAGACATGACAGCTAAGTGCCAGGCAAAGATCTACGAAGGGCATCACGGGGACAGCTGGGGGCATTGCACCGGGGACAGTGTTGGGTACCGGTGCACCGTCCTGTCTTGGTATTATATTTGTATAATGTGCTGGTATATCAATATTATATATTTATACACACACATACACACACTAAGTCGTGTGGAACCGTATTGCGATTGTGAATGAGCATGTTCTTAGAAGAGGTATGTGGAAAAGTTTGGGTGTGAAGCATTATAGCATCACAAGGTGCACACATACACATCACACATATCTGTGCCTACATATGCATATGCCGTTGGCTGGGGGTAGAGAGAGATCATCTGTATCTCCTTATGTATGGAAAAAGAACTCGAGAAAATTGTATCAAGTGGTGGATCTCAGTGACGGTGTATGGCTTGATGTTCATCATTCAAAGTATTTTCTGGGGGGTCAGCTTTTTAAAGTATGAAATTGGGGGGAACAGTATAGCCCTCCCCCTGTCCCCACCCCCAGGAACTCTGCAGGTCAAGTCTGTCTCACGAGTCACATTTGCATGAAATGATCTGACATGTGGGAATCTGCTGACCTGATTTCACCTCTGTGAAGCCTTCCTGACTCCCTGAGCACTAACAGGTCATTCACACCAGGTACTTAAAGGCCCTGGGTAGAGCCAGGTGCCAATTTGTCTTCTCTTAATTATTCTATGAATGGAGAAGGGAATGTTCCTTATCTATTTTGTTAGCCCCTGTTCATTAGCACTAGAATGAGCTGCTAGGAATGTAAAGCCCCCAAATCACAGAGATTTAAACAAGAGAAGTCCCTCCCTCTCCCCCCATTTAAAAGTTCAGCAGGAAGGGGATCTAGGGGTGATATGACCAGCTCTCCCTGGAGCCAGCCCTTCTGTATTTTTGCCCCCTCCCCCCCCCACATAAGGCTTCCATTCCCGAGGACAACTCATGGATTAAGATGGCTTCTGGAGCTCCAGCCATCCAGCCTACATTCCAACTATTATGAAAGAGAAGAGGACAAAGAAAAAATTGGGAAGGGCTATGAACTTGCTGCCTTTGGGGGAGCTTCTACTGATGTTTCCATTTGCATCTCTTGGGTAAACTGAGCCATGTGACCATCCCAGTCGCCAGGGAGGCAAAGAAATGGAATCTTTAGTCTGAGACCCACCTGAGATAACACGGGTTCAGTCCCTGCTGAAGAGTATGGTGAGAAGAAGGGACAAATAGCAGTTTCTGCCACACCCCAAGTCAGCAGAGGACACTGCAATACTTAATCAAGGGTCCCAACTCCATCCTTGGGGGCCAGATATGGCCACCTGCCTGTTTGCAGTCCCAGAGCCAATGCCAGCTCTTGTATTTTCAAGGGTTACATTTAAAGTGGTTCTATGAGAGCTCACACATGGTCTGTCTGTTGCCTCTTTGCTGGTGGAATCCAGCTGCCTTTGCAGTGGGAGCCGGCAGGAGCAGTGGTGCCTCTCACCCCACTTCCACCATAAGTCAGTTGTCGCAGTTGCTTCTTGGAGCCCAGTAACTGCCATTTTGTCAGTTTTGGCAGCTACTCCTCAGAGACTTCCTGGACAGTGGAATGGACCAGTCAGGTGCTAGGAGCTGATGGGTAAATGGCCCAGTCAGCCACAGGATCAAAAGATGGTCCAATCAGACTTGTGGATGGTTCCTGAGAGAGGATATAAGCCAGGGATGGCGGGGGGGT
>PVIJ01002761.1:5876-36496 GCA_004024925.1 Scalopus aquaticus | reverse complement strand
AAGAAGGTTCCAGTAGCTGCCCTCCAAGCAGGAAGAGAAGCTGAAGGACTCTGTAAAGAATGGGCCTCCTGTCCTGTCTCTGACATTGCCTGAAAGGAACCCCAGAGGCCCTGGGCCTGGTGTCTCAAAGAGTTGTTTGTTGGTATAACCCTACACCTCACAAAGAGCTGTTAACACTGGGTGTCTCTGATACCACCTCTGAGGGACCAGTAGTGACCATCACTACTGGCCAGTGCTGTCCAGCACTCCTGGTGACCGGTGGCGACCATCACCGATGTGTTCTGGGTGAGGTAGCCGCCACTTGAGGATGCAGTAAGCTCTTTGTTTCCCCTGTTTGTAAAATAAACCCCATGTTTGCTGCTGTTCTTCCTGTAGCCTGAAGTCTCTTGTAATTGTGCACACGGGTGAGAACTCACAGACAGTGACCTGTCCGCTTATCAGGCACTGTCCTTTGTTGTTTGTGGCCTCTTGGCCTTTTGGGACTTTTTGATCGCTCTTGCCTCAGAGCCTGGGCAGTTGTGCCTAGTCTGCCCCAGTTTCAGTTGATGACCAGGACTGGACATCCTGTGTCCGTCCCCCATCCGGTTTCATCTTTACCAGTAAAACAGAAAATATTTACTCTCTGACCCTTTAAGAAAGTCAGCTGACCTCCTGCACTAGATGCTTCATAAGATCTTTAAAGATTTACCTTTCCAAAAGGCGTGTTCAGTTGGTGGTGATTCATCACACTGTACACTTTTGCTTTATTCACATCTTTGTAGGTATTCCATATTTCCATAAAATACTTTACAGTCATAAAAGAAAGATTTATCTCTTCAAGTATTTACCAGCCACTTGCCATGTGCCAGGCTCTGGAGATGCCAGCAGTGAGCTGCCTTTTGGGGCTCAGGAGCAGGAGGGAGAAGAGGTACCCCAAAACTGGTGAAATGGAATGCATGGCCACCCCGCTTCAAGCTGTGAAGAACTGTGGGCGAAGGAATACACAGTGTGGGGGCGCCACAACTGTTATGGGCAGGCCGGGCAAGGGCTGGGAAGGACGGAGTTACAGACCCGGTTACCTGGAGATGTGGTGGGGGAGGGGAGGTACTTCTGGTGCAGGGAGGAACTAGCATGGAGACCTTGAGAGTGGGAAAGATCTGGGCGTTGCCGAGATGTGACAAAGGGGTCCGTGCGCTGTGTTGTGTGAGAATGAGGGGAGAGGGGAGAGGAGCGGCGTCCACACGAAAGAACGTCTCTGCCAGGACCTGCCGCCAAGCTGCTGCTGGGGATTTTCATCCTCACCAGCAGCCTCTCAAATCCCATGAAATAATCATTTCTCTTTTTTATTGAGGTATAATTGACATATAACATTATATTAGTTTCAGGTGTACAACATAATGATTTGCCATTTGTAGATATTGCGAAATGATCACAACAATAAATCTAGTGAACAGCCGTCCCCTCACAGTTTTTTTCTTATAATGAGAACCTTTAAGATCGACTCTCTTAGCGACTTTCAAATAAACAATGCAGCCTTATGAGCTGTCTGAACTAGAGTCTCCCGCTTATATATTACATTTCCATGACTGCCTTATTTTATACCTGGGAGTTTGTGCCTTTGACACCCTTCATTCATCTTGCTCCCCTCCCCCTACTTCCCATGTAAAACAGTCATTTCTAAAAATGAACCCACTGTCCTCCTTTCTTTTCATCCCCGCTGCCTTCCCAGAGTCTCTTATAGAAAATAAAAAAAAAATGCAGGGATTCCAGAAAGACTGGTCCAGCCACATGGAAAGCGGCCCAGGAAACTGCCTGCAAATGCCGTGAGAAGAAAATTATCCTGTAATTGAAGGGGAAATTCTTTATTAGGATTGCTGAAGAGTTCTACGAGCTCCTTTCATCTGTGGCTTGCTCCACACTTTAATTAATTTGGATTCGAGAGGCTTCCCAAGCCTCGGTTGTACCACCCCTCCTCTGGATCTGGGCTTCTGCTGCAGGTAGAGAAACTGAGGCAAGAGAGACCCTGAGTTGTTCAGCCCAGGGACAGGTCTTGCTCCAGAGAGCAAGTACTTCAAACCCCCGCCTTTCCAGATGAGCTCAACATCAGCTGTTCCGAAGAAGGGGGAAGATTTTCTACCTTAAAAAATGCATTTTTGCTATAAAACTGGTTAAATCATGTTTTACATGTGACTGGAAAAAAACGACATATAAACTCATGAAAATCGATGATCTTTTTTCCTTTCACAGCTGACTAAAGAAAATGCTGCTATTGCCATTGGCTTATTCCCCTTTTCCTTCATTCTTAACTCAACCTGGCTTAGACAAAAATGGTGGTTCATTTGCTCCCATAAACAAATGATAAAATCAGGGTAGAATCTTCCAGAAGGCAGTGTCGCCCTCAGGCACATCTGGGTATGGTTCCTTGAGATTGAGTGATGCCACTGGGCATTCTCTCTTCCTCTCTGTCTCCTCCCCCACCCCCAACCACTGCCTCTCACATTCTCAAGTTTTTTCTGCTTTTGAGCTGCTCTATGAAACCATCTTCCGCAGCCCTTCTCCTTTTGCAACCTCAAGGGAAAACAGCTTCTCCTTCCCCAACGGATCCGGAAAAATCCAGAGAACACTACGGAGAGGCACAAAGATAGCAGCAGAGGACTTCAAAGAACTGTGTGCATCGTTCCCATACTATTCCTCCCGAGGGCATTTTCAGGAGATGTTTGTTAAGTTTCCAATTGCTATCCCCTGTGTTTTTCGTTGTTGTCACTGTTTCCTTGAAATTAGGTAGAAAAACACACATCTCCCATTATCCTACCAAGCTTATACAATCGCTGTCATCTTGGGTGTGTCTTCTCTCCAAGTCCCAGATCTTATCTGAGCCAAGTGTAATTCTGGCGGAGGTAAGGTGGGCAGTGTAGTTTGTGTGGATTTTGGATCGAGGGACTTGAATGTGAATCATACCTTCCCAGTTCTTCTGAAGGGAGTGAGCTTATGTAAGCAGAAGAGGAGGAGCTGGGGAAAGACAGTTTGCTGGGATCTCGGATAGAAAGCCCAAGCTCCATGCTGATTGGACCATTCCCGACCAATGCCCGTGGCTGAGGGACTATCACGTGTTGATTGGCTCAGGTCCGAGAGACCTGAACCAATCACGTGGCAGTCAGGGAGGGTGCATCCTGATTGGCTCAGGCGAGGAGCCAAGGTAGGAACCAGCATCCCCCACCTGACAGCACACCCTTAGTGGGCGGACTGTGTCACCTCCCCCGGGTACCAGGTCCCTTAGGAGTGGAGGGAGCAGCTGTGGGGCCATCTTGACTCCCTCTCGGGTGAGGCGTGGCTCTGCCCGCGGCCAGCACCCTGACCCACGTCCTCTGGCCCTCAGCCTGCCTCCCAGGTCAGGGGCAGCCATATTCCCAGTTCGCACCTCTCCTGGGGTACCCGGGCAGCCATGGCAGCTATGCTTTGGAGGCCAAATGGATTTTTTCGTTGGTTTTCTCCTTGGCAAAACATGAAAACATGAATTCTCTCTTCTAAGAAAAGCACTTTTTTTTTTTTTAAAGAAAGGGAAAAACGCAGAAAGAAAAGACCAAACCCGAATTCCAGTAGCAAGTGGTACTTCCAGTAGCCCTTAACAAACTGGACTTGGGGCAGTTCTGCAGGAGACACACCTGAATGGAGTTTCCCATCTGGGTGACGCCAAAAGGCGAACAAAGCAGAAAGATTCTCCAAGGAAAAGATCCCTCGAGGCTTCTGAGGTAGAGGTTTTAATAATTGTCAATACCTGTGGTTTACTGACTGCTCCGCACCAAGTGTGTTATCGCCTGTCTTCCTCCCAAGGGCCTTGTTTTATGAAGGGGAAACTGAGACACAGCAGTGAGGTGGCTCGCCTCAGGGCATGCTGTCTGCAAGCCTGGGGCTGGTACCCAAGCCTGCTGCTTTCTCCAGAGCTTCCTCACGGCTGCCCTCATCGTCCCACTTGAGTCAGGGAATTGAGAGCTTGCACGGTGGGTTTCTGGTGTGAGCTGGGCCCCGCCGGCTTCCAGATTCTTCTGGGCTCGGCCTGGTCACTGCAGGGCTAGATCACGCTGGCTGGTGAAGGGACTTACTCTTTGATTCCCAACTCTCTGGATTCTTCCATAAAGCAAGCTGGCTCCTGCAAGCCTGGAGTCACCTATCTTCTTTATTTTCTTAGATGAGCAGGAAGCAGAATCCATTTAATTCTTCCAACGGGCAAGATCCCTGGACGTGGGGAGAAATGAAAGTTCCTTTTCTTGCGGACTCTGGGGCAAGGTAGACCAGGGATAGGTGCAGAAAACAGAGAACTGTGTAGAGAGGGGCTGAGGCGATGTTGCGTGGATGAGGCAGGATTTCACCAAGGAGCAACACTCGAGCGGAGCCCTGAATGCGGAGGGAACCGCTATGTGGCGGGGTTGGGGGGGTAGGGGTGCGCAGACATGGGGAGCCGCTGGTGCTGAGATTTGGAGGGTGAGTGACAGCTCAGCAGTGAGAGGGGAAGGGCACGGGAAGGAAGCCCTCCCTGGAAGAAGGAACTCTCTGGAAGGACTCGAAGCCTGGGGAAGTTTCCACCACTGTCAGGTGTGATGCCCTCTGAGTCTGTGCTGGGCGTCTCCAGCCTCGTGACCAGGTGGCACAGCCTCGGCCTGCCGTGGGGGGCTGCAGGTGTCACCTGAGTGGGAGGGGAAGTTGCGGGTATGGAAGGTGTCGCTCCCGTGGAGACTTCAGGGCTTGCTTTCTGCTGCCATCACCCTCCGGCTTAACAGTGTGTGGGGCCAGTGGCCCAGGAGGGGTGCAGCCGGCCCAGCTGCCGGGTTCGGGGACTCAGAACGCCGGGAGCAAAGAAAAGCACGCTTTGCTGAGAGCGTGAGTAGTCGCTTATGAAGTGCTCGCTTTTTTCTTTCTTTTCCTCTTTCCAGTTCAGAGCAAAAGGCACCGCCTTATCCTGGAGGCAGCTCAGGTTGTTTTCCAAAAGTGAAAGCTGATACTTGCTCTCTGGGCTGTGTCGATCTTCACTTTAGTGGCCCTCCAGGCAAGTAAATAAGAAACTATCAGTTTCCAGGATGGGAGAGCAGAGAGACGCAATAATTGAGGGGCAGCAGCCCAACATTTAATATGGATGATTTGTTTAAATATTCATTGGGTCTGTTTAGACATTCCAAATAACCAAAATTATATCCTGGGGGGTGGTAGAGTGCATCTTTCAGCAGTCAAGTGCACGGGGCACACTGGCTTGGGTTTCAGCCTTCCTTGGCCTCTTACCAGCAAGGAGAATTTGGGCAAGTCCTTATCCTCTGGAAGCCTCATTTTCTTGCCGGAAAAAATAGAAATAATCAACCTTTATCATAGAGTTTTGCTTGGCAAATAATAAATGCATGATACATGCGTGTGCATACGTAAGGCGCGCAGCACGGTGCCTGGGACACGCACTGGAAACTGCTAGTATAAGAAGAGGTGCGCGTGTCTCAGTGAGCGGGAGACCCCAAGGCCAGGCTCTGCGTCCAGTCCCCGGCTTGCCGCGTCCGCGCTCTGTGACCCTGGGCAGGTTACTTGACTTCTCTTGGTCTTAGTTTTCTCAAGTGTGAATTGGAGGTGACGGCGAAGCATGGCAATTGCGAAGACGGAGTGAGTAAGAACTTAGGGCTGACCCGGGTGGAGGGTGGGTTGCTGTTGCTGGATTGTTGTGAGTGGTAGAAGCTGTTGAGCAGGTTCTTCCCGAGGGCAGGGACTTGGTCCAGTTCTGCCCGTAACCCTAGCGTCACCAACAGCGCCGAGCACGTAGTAGGTGCTCAAGGAACTTTCTCCAACTTCGTTGACTAAACCAAATAGAAGGTGATGAGTCATCCCCGTGTTTTGCTGCAGATGGGAAGGTCCCGAGCTGAACCCCCAGGCGAATCCAGCGTAGAACCGTCCCCAGCCCCCAGCTGTCCAGGCAGGTGCTTTCCAAGTCCGAGGCTGTGTCCCAGATAGACCCAGGGTTCTGCAAAGGGGGTGCGGGGCTCTTTGGCTCCTGGGGGCGCACAGCACCAAACACCAACTCTGTCTCCACCATGGTCTCCCAGCAGGCCCACCACTGGCTCGGGAGCCTGAGATCTGTTGGGCACCCACTGTCTTCAGCGCCCCTCCAGTGCCCTCTGCAGTCGGTGCTCTGGCAGGATGGATGAGGTGCTATGTGTGGCTGGCACCCACCGGGCAGCGGGCAGATCTCTGTGCTCAGATCTCAGATGGAAGGGGGGTGAGGAGGCACACAGCTTCCTTCCTGAGCTAGGGCGCCCCTGGAGTTGGGGACAGAGGTGCATTAGACACCTCTGCCCGGCACCCCGGGACACTCAGCTAGGTTGGTGGGATGAGATCTTGCCCCAAAGAACGATTATCGCCAGGTCGCTTCCCTAGAAGAGGGGCCATGGTGATGCCCGATGGGCTTGCAGGTGTTTGACTGCTCTAGAGAACACCCGGGGTCCCCTCTCGTGCTGCTTCTTGGCTTGAGAGCTGTGGGATTTCTAGCCAGGCGCGTCCCCAGTGGTCAGGTCTGGGGCAGGTGACGTGCCAGGTCGGGACAAGCAGCCGCAGCTCACGCTTGGCCTGTTTTGAGTTGGCTAGAAATTCTTTAAGACAAGTTAATACAGGGCCTCCCTGGTGGTGCAGGGGTTAAAGTCTCAGCGGCTGTCAGGCTCTGGCCAGACACTTCGGCCTGACTTCCATCCCCGGCCAGGGAGCGTCCCACAGGACGCAGCAGACCCCTCCTGTCTCCCCGCTGCTCCCCTCAGCAGTGTGTCTCAGTAGATCTGCCTGTTCTGCTCCTCACTCTGTCTTGGTGAATTACCTCCCCCCATCCGTACCTCTGCCCTACACCCCTAGACTTTATTTTAAATACACTCATTTTTATTATTTATTTTTTTAAGATTTATTTTTTATTTATACATACAAGCTGGGGTACAGGCCAGAGGCGCGGGGCGGCGAGAGGGTTCACCAGAGACAGAGCGGGGAGCAGAACAGGCAGATCAGAAATACACTGCTGAGGGGAGCAGCGGGCGAGGCAGGAGAGGTCTGCTGCGCCAAGTGGGATTCTCCCCGGCTGGGCTTCGAACTCGCATAGCGCGCTGCCGACAGCTCCACAGCGCAGCACTTAACTGCTGCTCCACCGGGGAGGCCCTAAATACACTCATTTTTAAATGGTACTCCTCTTTTATTCCTCTGTTGGCAAAATGCTAGTTAATACTGGTGTTCTTGAAATCCCAAAGCAGGACCTGGTCATCTCTCTTCTTCCTCTGAGAAGATTTCTGGAAGGAGCTGACTTCTGTGATTTTGAATTTTCTCGGAGGAGTTGTTTAGAGTTAAACTATCGTTGGCATTAACAGGGCAGTTAGGAAGCAGAGGTGCTTGGTTTGGGGGATCAAACTCCAGTTGAAAATAGTTAAAGCTGTGAAAGTTACTGCTTGGTCCCCAGAGTTGGGGAGCTGAGCGGGGCCTCAGGGGTCCCTGTGCTTTATCGGCACTCTTTTTTCTGGTTCTTCTTTCTCTCTCTGGCCTCCAGCTGTCCTTCTGAGGACTTCCTCCGTGTGGCCGTGCAGGGGCAGGGCTGGGTGGGGACAGGAGAGAACCAGGTTTCCCGTGGCACAGCCTTCCAGAGATCAAGCCCAGAGGCCACAGCGCCTGGTTTCTCAGCTCGGCTCCAACCCCCCCCGCCCCCCAGAGCAGGCTCTGGCTGCATCATGTGCGGATGCCTGGGCCGTTGTGGCCGGAGAAGGGGGACTGTGGTCTGCTGGCGGGGTCACGCTCTGTCAAGGGGGGTGGGGAGGGTCTGATCGACAGGCCAGCCAGAACCATGGGGGAGGGAGGGAGGAGCAGCTCCTCCAAGGTGGGAGGGAGTCATTTACCTGAGGGGGTGTGGAGGGAGTGGTGGGCAAAAATAAGCTACCCATGTCTATTCCTAAAAGGAATGCCCACTTGGAGAAAGGGGACGACACCAGTGACTTCCTGTGGTTACCCCAGGTACGTATGAGTCCCGATCATTTAAAAAACAGGGGATTTTAGGGGCTTCCACTTCCTTGGGGGCTCTAGCTGCCTTCTCAGGAGAACGTTTAAAATTAGAAAAGGAAACTTGTTTTCATGACCAGAATATGACTTTAGTTTTGATTTCTCTGTGTTACAAGATTAAGGGTGGGAGAATATTCTGGAGCAAATGGCACGATTTTGTTGCCAGTTCTTAATTCTGTGCATCCGGCCATCCAAAGACTAGTGTGCAGTTCAACCCACGGGTGCACTGAAGAAGAAAGGTTCACGAACAAAAGTTTTCAAGTATTTAATAGTTTTAAGCCAGAGGCCACAAAGTGATGGCATGCTTTCTTTGGCCAGCACAGAGTTTAGGAAAAAAGAAAACCAGATGCTTGCCAACATTTAAGAATTGGAATATTTCACATGAAAGCCTCAATTTCCAGCTTCTCTAGGAAACCAGAAGATCTGGCCACACTGGCCCCACAGTCACATGTGGCCACAAATGACTGGAGCTGAGCAGCACTGCCCCCTTAAGACAGAATATAATGCTCTAGTTTGCCACAGTCCCCACTGCTCCCTATTACCCTACCTCTGGCCCACTTCGTTCATTCTCATTGCAAATTTGGTCTCTGTAATCATTTGCTTTTCTAAGTCCTTTGTTTTACAACAACAAAGTCCTTGGGCAAAATCTCTGAAGAACTAGGTTTTTCTTTTTCTAGCTTTGTGATTTTTGGCAAGTTTCTTTCTCTAAACCTCAGTGTTTTAATCTGCAGGTTGGGGGAGGGGTGAAGCACTCCCTTAATTTCATCAAGCCCTACTGAACAGTGTTTTTTCGAGGTGTTGCCTTTACAGCAGTGAGCACACAGTGTGTGTGTGTGTGTGTGTGTGTGTGTGTGTGTGTGTGTAACACAGTAAAGAAAAGACAAATGTGGAGGAAGGCAGGGCGGCTGGTAGCCAGGCCTGGAGGTGGGGCACAGGTTTGGGAGGTGATTCAGTCACCTTCTGTAGCTACATCACTTAGTCCAGGGTTGGCAAACTGTGGGCCCCTGGGCCCCTAGTGTAAATAAAGTGTTATCGGAACACAGCCACACACCCATTTACACCTTGGAGCGTGTTACAGACAAGCACTGGGCAGCGCGGCTGCTGCAGTAGCCACGTGGCTTGCAAAGCCTCGCACTGGTACTGCCCGCCCCTGAGAGGAAAAGTTTGGCCACTGCTGCTGAAAGCCTGGATCTGCGGGAAGAGTTTAGTGAGCTGCGACTTACCGGTGGTTCGTGCTGGAGGGGTCTCCTCTCCCCACCCCCAGCCCAGAGGGTCTTCCAGCTCAAGCGTCCCCCCCCGCCGCCCCCCCCCACCCCCGCTCTGTGTTGGCTTGCCTGACAGCTGAGCTCGGTGTAGGAAAAGCTGCTCAGCTCAGCTCGCCACTTCTCCCCGCAGGTGTCACTGACAGTGTGGACAGACCCTGGTGTGGGCTGGGCTGGGGCTCGCGCCCCGTGTCCTGTTCTGGGCGTTGGATCAGGTGCAGCAAGCACGGGCTCGGGCAGGCCGCGGCTTGAGGCTCCGTGCAGAGAGGGCCAGCTCTGTGTTGACTTACATTTCTCAATGGGGTGTGTGACGGCCTGCCGCGGCTTTAGATGTCTCATCGCGGGCCTTCCCCTGTGCCAGCGCCCACAGCCTGACCGCGTGCCAGGGGCCTCAGCTGCCTGCCAGCCCCGTGGTGGGGAGATCGCCGGCACAACCGCCAGCCTGGGGGCTCACGGGAGAAAGCAGGTGCTGCCCGAATACTTGGCGCACCAGCAGAGGGCCGGTGGGCGCTCCCAGGTCGGCAGGGCCGGCTGCTGAGCCTGCGCCCAGCTGGTCCCCCCGGGAGGCCACCCCAGGAGGCTGGGCCGTGCTGGAGTCCGCGGGGCTGGGGTAGAGACCTGGAGGGCCCCTCCTCCGTGCGGCCTGGTGTGTGTGCTGAGCGCCAGGCGTCTTACATCCAACTCGTTCACCGCCACGGACACTGTGACGTGGGCGCCTTCGTGGGCCTTTGGGGGGCAGCCGGGCAAGGCATTTGCCGGGGTCACGCGGCTGGTAGCCAGCCTGGCGCAGTGGGGATCTGGCCGCCCGAGTGCAGAGCAGCAGGGCAAGCTGTTGGGGCTCTCGGGCCTTGGCTTCCTAACCTGGGAAGTGGAATCAGTCAGAGCCGCCTGGGAGCGCTGGTGGGGAGGCTGGAGAAGGGCTCTCTCTAGCGATGGGCACGCAGCAGGTCGTCCCCGCTCACTCCGTGCTGCCTGTGGGGATGGCGGCGGTGGGGGTGGGGGTGGGGGTGGGGGTGGTGGTGGTGGTGGTGATGGAGGTGATGGTGATGGAGGTGATGGTGATGGTGGTGATGGTGGTGGCGGTGGGTGGTGGTGATGGGGAGAGTATGGGGTGTTGAAGCCAAACGGCTGGGCTGTTTCTCCTGGCCCTCATGGACCCCCCTTAACAGGGCGTTCTGCACCACAGCACAATATGGAGTAGTCCTCCTTTGCTCTCTGGTGGATTGTTTCTTGGGGTTGCTATAACAAGTCACCGCAGCCATTTATTCCCTAATGCTTCTGGCGGTAGAAAGTGCAAAATAGAGGCATTGGCACCGAAATTCTTTCTAGAACCTCTGGGGAGAAGCCACCCCAGCTGCTCCCCTGGCTGCTTCTGTGGTCACGGGGCCACCCCCGTGTGCTTTTCTGTTTCTCCTGAGAAGGCCCGTCTGAGTAGGGCCCACCCGATCCAGGCAGATCTGAGTTCTAGCTTTATCTTAATGACATCTGCAAAGATCCTGTTTCCAAATAAGGTCACATTCTGATGGCCCAGGTGGAGATGGGGGGGCAGAGCCCAGCCCGCTGCACCGAGACAGGTCTGTGGGAGTCCAGGGAGGGCGTGGACGTGCCGTCCCTCCCCCACAGGCTTCCAGCCAGGGCCTCGGGTCCTGTCTGCCCCCGGTGCTCACCGTTCTGGCCCCTGCTACCTCTGTGAGCCTCTGAAGGTCTGACTCACGCAGGGTTCGTGCTGACCCGGTGTGGGCTGGGCCAGGCAGCTAGTGGGGCCCCGGGCCCAGAGCCTGGGGGATCTCTGAGGAAGGAGCACCCCACTCCGAGCACCCCAGCTCTAGGGAGCGCCGTCCCTGGCCTGGGCACCAGGAGGCTGTGCGGGCCGTGGGTGGCTTTGGCTTTCCTCTCCTTCCTCAGCAGAAAGTTGGAGAGAGGAGCGGAGTTTGCATCACCGGGGCAGGCCGCAACACGAGGAGGGAGCCCAGCCCCGGAGCCGGCTTCCCGGCAGCTACTGAGAACGCACCCCAGCACGTGGGTGTCCCCGTGCCATGGGCCGCGCGGCTGTCTGCGCGCGGCTGGAGAGTTCGGGCCCTCGCGGCGCCTGGGGGGGCGGCCTCGGGGCCATAGCCCTTTCAGGGGGTCGCGACAAACAGCTCTGCTGAAAAGGGGTCCTCCCGCGCCCCACCACTTCCCTGCAGCGCCCCCTCCCCGCAGCCCTGAATGCCAGCCCCAGGGGTCTCCTGAGGTGGGGGCGGGGCACAGGCCCTGTTTGCAGGGAGCACAGCCCGAGGCGTGTGCTGGGGTGACTTTCTTGGGGGGGCTGTCACTGTGTGTGGAGGAAGGCGGTGTAGCAGGGAGGGAACGTCTGTTTGCCTGGCTTTGGATTGGAAATCTCTGGGGTCTCCCCTCAGGCAGGGGGGCCTGACCCGGACCTGGGGAGTGCAGAGACTCGGGGTGCCTGTGGAAGCTGGTGGTGCTTTCTGGGCAGCGGGAACTTGCCTTTATGGAAATGGAATTTGTCGGTACATTAGTCAGAAAGGACACGTGTGTGTGGCGGGGCAGGGAGTGTTGGGGGGGCTGACGCAGCGGAGGGACACACTTCCCATGCCTCTGATAAGGATGCTGAGGAGAGAAACAGGAAGGAGGAAGGGAGGTGGGGGGAGGGAAGGAGAGAGAAAAGAGTAGAAAAGCCAAAAGACACAGAAACAGCGAAGGGAAGGAGGGAGCGGAGAGCAGGGCAGCGTCTGCCCGCTGAGGGGAAGACCCCCAGGGAGCTGGGTCTGCTGGGCTGCAGAAGGCCTCAGGGCGCTCCCCGGGGAGCATGTGCAAGGCCCTGGGCGTGGCAGAGAGCTTGGTGTGTGAGGGCCTCCCAGAGAAGCATGACTGAGTCTGGCGGGTTTGGGGGCGAGGAGCAGGAAGTTTGGAAGGGTCCAGATCTAATCACAGGTCCAGTCTGAGGGGTCAGGCGGGGGGCTGAGGCATTGGGGGCAGGGAGTGGGGGGCACCGAGAACTGGGCAGGCCCCTCTGGCGGGAGCTGGGCACCTGGGCTCCCACCTCCGGTCCTCATGAGAGCGCAGGAATCGACACTTGGGTGAACCCCGTCTTGTAGATGCTGCCCCCAGGGCTGCGGGAGCCTCTGCAGACCCAGCAGGGCGGGGTCAGCTGCAGGGTCGCCGGCCCGCACGGCTGCGCTGGGGCCCAGAGCCCGGTGGAGCGGACGGGCCTCGGTCACTGCAGGCCTCCCTGCCGTCTCCACTGCTAGGTCCGTGGCCAGCCTGGCCGCGAGGGACCAGCTCTCCCCGCTCCACCTGTGACGCTGCCCAGGGGCTTCATCCAAATAAGGGCACCTCAGGAGGAAAAGGGTGTGTCTGCCTTTAAAAAAGCTCGAATAAAGCAATCCTATTCAGGGCCTGAAAAGAGGCGGTTTCAGTGCAGCGGCCTGTTGGGGCAGGCCTGGAGCCGGTGACCTCTGCCAGGAGGGGTGGGGGCGGCGGCTGGAAGGGCGCTGGGCCCAGCTCTCCAGCACCTCACACACCAGCGGCCAGCTCCTGTTTGACGCTGCAGATGTGGTCCTCAACCTCCCTCCGGGGGCCTCCTGGGCACATCTGCTCACCCACCGCCCTGGGGCGGGAGCTGAAACCCAGCCCGAAGAGAGGCCACCCCCGGCTTGTCAGGAGCTGGGGTTGTTCTCACTCACCAGGTGGTCGGTGTGGAGCTGAGTTACAGAAAGTTAAGCAGTCAGGACTCTTGTTTGCAAGTGACAGAAAGTAAATTCAAACTGGGTTAAACAAACAAAAGGAGGCAGCGGAGCACAGACCTCGAGGGTGAGGGCGGGATGCTTAAGTGAAATGTCAGGCAAAGAAAGACAAATACCACAGGCTCACTCTGCTCTTCGATGTGGAATCTAAATAAAGCAAACTCGCTTTGGGGGTGGGGGGTGGGGGCTGGCTGAAGGTGAGCCTTCGGTGTGGGTGTACATCCCCACTTAGAAGGAAGTGCTGGGGCGTGGCTCGCGGGGGTGTCTGGACCAGCCCCACCGCGCGGTCTCGAGGGCAAAGCCGTTTCTGTAATCCTAGGAGCGGTGGGTGTTCACTGGGCTCACGGCGCCCTTTCTGCACGGTGGAGTAACCCGTCGACGTGGCGCTGTCAGCTTCGTGGCACTAAACTAGAAAGAACAAAATGAGAAATGCAGAGGAGTGAGCCGTCAGCGCAGGGCCCTCGGGGGCTGGGGAGGGGCCGTCTGCCCTGGCCCTGATGCCCACACTGCCCCCTCTGCCTGCAGCAGCTCCCAGCCCTTTCCGAGCCTGGCTGACTCGGTCGGCAGAGCTGGCTTTTATGGGCCCAGCTTGGCCCGTGCTTGTCTGTGACCCAGTCATTGGGATGGAGCGGGCTGCCTAGTCCAGGGGCCTGACCTGAGTGCCGCGGACGGGGCCAAACCCCACAGGCCCACCTGGGCCAAAGTGAGGGAGCCTTGGTGTTCTGGAGCAGGTGAGACGCTGTTTCGGGGGAGGAGCCTGTGGATAGGAAACACAAAAGGCCACCACACCCACACAGCACAGCTCATAGGTAGCAGGGCCTGGTTTTGAGCCTGCTCCAAATAACACTGGACCCCATATTTCACTGGGGGTAGGGCTTCAGGAATGGCTGGATCTAGGAGCGGAACAATGGCAGTGAGCTTCGCGTCCCCGTTTCTCCTCTGCTTTCCTCTGGTTGACGTCTCTCTCAGGCAGCCTTTTCCCATGATGTTCCCAAGGACTTGGGATTCACAGCCCCAGGTCGGCGATCTCGGTGCAAAGAAACTGATCTTTTCCAGAGCAAGAAAAGAAAAGAGTTCCCAGGGCTGATGCTCACCGGGCCGACTTGGGTTGCACGTCTGCCTCTGAGCCCATCACCGCGGCCTGCTGAGGCTGAGCTGCCGGCCAGGCCTGAGTCACGTGCCAACCCTGGGCCGGGCGAGACTGCACCCGGGTGGATGCGCTGAGGCCAGTAGCCTCGCTCTTCCCAGCGGGAGACCAGCTGGGCCGTGGAGGCGCCTCACAGGGAAGCACACCTGGCTCTCCGGGCTTCCTGGAGGGGCACAGGGGTGGGAGCCTGACACCGGGCCCGGGGGGGCTGCCGAAGGGGAGTCGGCACCCCGATGTGGTCAGCCACGCGTGGGGCCTTTTCATGTGAGAAAGAGGAGCCCAGTTTACCAGAACTTCTGATTTTCCCAGAAAAGTGGGTATGCACAGTTTTAGATGAATTCTCCTGATTTTTAAATGATAAATTCAAATCAAACTCCCCCCGCCACTGATGACATGGACCAAATAACAGCGTTATGAGCTACATATTACTTGGGGTTGACACTTGTTTGTTGAAAAAGTCGGGTTTATTGAGATATAATTGACTTACAGTAAAAATCCACCCTTTATAGGTGTCTAGTTCTATGAATTTTGCAACACAGACAGTTGTGTAACCATCATCCCAGTCCAGCTCTAGAACATTTCCGTCACCCTCCGAAGTTCTCAGGTGTCTCTGTTCAGCCACACCCTCCCTTCTGCCTGTGGCCACCAGCGCCTGATTTCCTCACCGGCCCTCCTCGAGGGGCCCACAAGGCGAGCCCCTGCCTTGGCATCTTCACTTAGCAGCGTGCACTGGAAATGCTCGGTGCCGCGGTGTGCGCGAAGCTTACTCCTCTTTCTCGCTGGCTAGTTTTCTGTGGTGTAGACATACCACAGTTAGTTTATCCTCCCACCGTTGATGGACATTTGGTTTGTTTCCAGCTCGGGGAGATGATGAATTAAGCCATTCTAAACACTCCCGTGCTGGCTTTTGTGTGCGCACGTGTTCCCGCTGACCTTGGGTAAACACCTGCAGTGTATCTAGGATGCCTTCCAGGGCTGCTCCCCGCTCCCGCCACCCCAGCGCATCAGGGTGCCACACAGCCCGGTCAGCGCTGGGAGGTCAGGTGGGGCTTGGGGGAAGGGGATGTTCTCTTTGGCCACCGATGCCCCAGGGCCTCTCCTGCTTCGTGTGCTTGCCGTCCACAGCCGACTTCGGGAAGACACAGTGCCCGTGATTTGCCCATTTTTTATGGACTCATTTGTTTCCTGCTAATGTTGTGAGCATTCTCTCTGTATTCTGGACAGCGGTCCAGGTTTTGAAAATACAGTCTCCAAGTCTGGGGCTCGTCTTCTCATTTTTGTGACAATGCCTTTTGAAGAGTGACATTTTCAATTCTGATTCAAGTCTAATTGATCAATTATGGTCAGTGGTTTCTCTCTGTGTGTTTTCTCTTTAAAAAAACTCTGCATGGCCCTCCCTGGTGGCTTAGGGGTTGAGTCTCAGCGCTATCACCGCTACAGCCTGAGTTCGATCCCCTGCCAGGGAGCTTCCCACAGGGCTCAGCAGACCTCTCCTGTCTTCCCACTGCTCCCCTCAGCAGTGGATTTCAGTCGATCCGCCTTGTTCTGCTCCCCACTCTCTCTCTGGTGAATCCTCTCACCCCCGCCCCACACCCTGGTTCTTCTATGAAAAAAAAAAGAAAGAAAGAAAAACTTGTGCGTAAATAGTCTCAGGTTTTACATTTAGCCTCTGATCCATTTCTACGTACTGTTTCTATATGGTGTGCACTATGGGTTGAGATTTGCTTTTTGAATAAGTGGATGTAATTGTTCGCCTTATTTGTTTGGTGAAAAGACTTGCCTTTCTCCACTGAATTGCCTCGACACTGTTGAAAATCAGCGGATGTGGTTCGTGTTCGGAGTCTGCGTTCGGTTCTACTGGCCAATGTGTTGTCCTTTCCCTAGTTCCATGTTCGGCCCTATACGAGTATCATGCTAGCTTTTCCCATAGTTTACTATCTTTTTAAAAAATTAACTTAATTTGGAATAATTTTAGACTCACAGAAAAGTTGCAAAGATAGTACAGTTTCCTTACACTTCCCCCAGCTTCTCCTAATATTAAAATACACAAATATTAACATTGGTGTGATACTATTAACTATTTGGATTTTTACCAGTTTTTCCATTAATGGGTTGTATACATCAGTATGTATTTTAGATGCACGTGTTGATAGCCCTAGACTTGGTATTCACCATTTAGTCAATATGTCTGACAATAGTAACTGGGCATGTTTTTTTCTCAGTGGCACATGAAATTATAGAATACCTTAGATTTAATGAACTGCGATTTAATGAACATCGTGACTTGATCTCCTTAAGCCTCACTTCCTCATCTGTAAAATGGGAACAGAATTTGGGCTCCTCATACAGATGTGGACAGATGAAGTGAGGCAGTCCATGGAAGGGCTTGCGAACAAAGCAGGCAGGACGCATGCGAAGCTGTCACTAATGAATGGTTTGTGTAAATCCAAAATGCAGCCTCTATTGAAAGCTAGCTTGCTAGGAGCGGGTGTGCACACCTGTCCTTACCTTTTCCGAAGTCGAAGAAAAGTTGCCTGGAGCCCTGATTTCTTAGCAACTTTTGTTCTCCAAGCAGGAGCCCACAGGAATAGCTACCAATTAAAATAACAAAGTTTCAGGTGACAACATTCGCAGAAGAAGCTGCAAATGTTTAATAAAAGCCAGTTGCTGGGAGAGTGAGACAGCTACCTCTTCCGGAAGGCTGAGGCCGCCTGTCAAGTGTGCCGGCAAGTTGGCTTTTGTTAGAACAAGACCCTAATTTTGCTCAAGCTCCAGCCCCTGACCCCCTTCTTGCCCAGGGTCTGGGACAGGCCCCTCCCCCTTCTGTCCCCTTTGCCTTCCTGGTCCTGGACCTTGGCCACTTGTTCTGACTGGTGCATTTTCTGAATCACTCACACATTTTTTGGGGGGACCCTCGAGATCGTTGAAGGGAATGGAGAGTGTCCAAAAGAAGGACATTGAAGAAGTGACCTGTACCCTGCCGCTCAGAGATTCAAAGTACCTGAATCTTCTTGATGTTGTTAAAAAGTAATATTCGCTATAAAAGAAATTAGAATTGTAGGCACAGCACAAAGGAAAAACACTCCTACTCACCTCAACATCTGGGCCTCCATCACGTGCATGAACCCCCTTTCGGAACTTTTCATTACCCCTCCTACCGAGGGCCGGCCCTGGGGGCAGACACCTGGATCGAAAGTTTGCCTCTGCCATCCAGGTGGACAATTTATGTGACTTCTCGTGGCCTCAGTTTCCTTATCTGCAAAATGGGGGCTGTCAGAGCTGAGCCCAGTGGCTGAGAGACTGCAGGATATGGGGTGCATAAAGCTCCCTGCATGCCGCGCTTGGCAGAGTGAGCCCCGAAGAAGGCAGCAACAATCAGTTCCATCTTTTCCGGCCCCTGCCGCAAACCGGCGGCCACCCGAGCCCATCTTACTGTCCTTCATTTACCACCTCACTGCTTCTGCGGTCAGAGCCCGGTCTCCACACCCGGCTACAATCAGGGTCTTGGCTGGGGTCTCGCTGGGGGTTCAGGGCTCTCTCCCAAGCCCATGTGTTTGCTGGCAAAGTTCATTTCTCTGTGACTGTTGAACTCACGGTGCCGCTGCGGTGAGGCCTGACTCCTTCCAGCTCTGATCTCTAGACTCAACTTTAAAAGGCTTGCCTGATGGGGGCAGGCCCACCAGAACCGGCTCCTTTGGATGAAGTCCAAGTCGGCTGCTCGAGGACCTCTGTCACCTCTGCCCCATAATGTCACATAGTCACGGGGGCACCACCCCACTGCATTCACAGGGCCCACCCACAGCCAAGTGGAGGCGACTGATCGCAAACAAGCCTACTCCAGGCAGGGCATCGCGGCGCCATCTTGGAACTCTTCCGATCGCCACGGGTACTCAGCCTTCCTGCCAGCCTGCGTTTCAGTTTGGGGGCAAACGAGGGAAATGCAGGCGTGCCCAAGGACTCCTGCTTGCTAAAGAAGGTCCCTGCTATCCTAGTGAGCAGGGGAATGCAGTGTGAACGCGCAGCTTCATTCAGGAAGCAGCTTCCTGAGGGAGCCCACTCATCCTCGAAGCAGTGGCTGCACCGCAGGGCCTAGCTCTGAGGCAGGGTGCTGGCGGGACCTGGGAACAGCAGTGGCTTTTCTGAGCACTGTCTGCAGCCAGGAGCAGCTTGCCCGTGTGTTTCCTGGACTAGTACGACCTGCATTTCACAGAGAAATCGAGGTCGAGAGAGATGGGTTGACCTGGCGGAGACCGCGCACCCAGAAGCAGCAAGGCCCTCAGCCCCGGGGCCGGCGCACGCCCTGCCGCACGCCCCGGTTTACAGGGACAAACACACTGGCTGACGCGATGCCGTTTGGTTCTGAGGCGGGCGAGCTCCTCTTCTCTCTCCCAAAACTCTCTCTCTCGGGACAAACAGGGAAACATCTGCAAGTTCCCGAGAGCTTTGGCCCCAACCCGGGGCGCTGCATAGGGGAAGCGGCCCAGGGTCCATGGAACTGAGTAGCCACAAGTCCCGGGCCCCGGAGGCAGACCAGCTTGGGCAGTGGCCTCTCCCCCTGAAGGGATGGGACTGGAGCTTCTCTGGCCAGAGTCCCGCACCGCACTATCCTCTCCTCTACCAGGCTGGCCCGCTCTGGGAATTCTGTGTATCAGAATGGGCTGGGTGGCCGTGGCTGGGGGTCCTTTGGGCCCCGCTTCTTTTCTGCTTTTTTTGTCAATGACACCTCTTCTTGGGGAAGGGTTTAGGGCTGTTGAGGACAGAGAGCTTGACCAAGCATCTGTGCACATCTGCTCCTGTAACAGGGTGGTCCCCGGGAGAAAGGGTGTGTCCCAGGTTCCCTGTCCCACCCAAGGTGGGGTGGAACTGAGCAGGATATAAGAAGCTTGAGAAGAGAGACAAGACACACACAGAGGACACAGACACAGAGGACAGACACAGAGGAGACACAGAACACAGACAGAGCCAGGAGGAGATGGAAGAAGGATGGAGGCCAGAAGAGGCCCAAGGAGCAGAGAGACTTGTAAAGAAGCTGCACTGGCCTGGCCTGATTGAAATAGATGTGGGTGAGAGACACATGGGGAAGTTAACGATGGCTGTGTTGATTTTGGTTTTGATTTTGTTCCGTTCTGCTCAGAATTGTCTGACTGTTTCTGACCCTTTTGGATGGGTCCCTGCTGAAAGGTATTTTGGTTCCTCCCAGAATTGTCTGGCTGTTTCTGACCCTTGTGTGTGGGTCCCTGCCAAAAGCTGTTTTAGACTTGTGGCAGGCTTTCGAGACTTGTTTTGAGCCAATCCCATTTGGGTGGACTTTTACCCGCAAGGTGTTGGTTAGCACTGGGTGCTTGACTTAGAAAATAGATTCCTTTTCTTCTCTGTCTTTTCTAATTGTATTAAAGTCTGTTTCCACAAAAGGTCCTATATGTTTTGTATTGATGTGGCGGATGGCAGAACCCATTTTGAACAGGGCAGGTCTGGGGTTTCGGGGGTGCCCTTCTCCCTGCCCCGTAACCCTCCCTGGCAGTGCCGCGTCTGGGCAGCCGTGGAAGAAGAGATCAGGAGTTTGGGTGTGGACGGCCCTCGGCCAGGCACGGAGGTGCAGTCCTGGCAAAGTGCCTGAGTGCTCTGTGCCTTGGTTTCCCCAAGGGAGCCTGGGGGTGATGGCAGGTGCCCCCTCCTGAAGCTGCTCCTCCCCTGCTGGGCCCCAGCCCCATCCCTGGTCACGGCGATCTGACCCTGGTCAGAAGCTGGGCCCATCCAGGCCCTTACCTTTCAGACCGGCCTGGACAGAAACTCATCTCCATCCCCACAGTTCTTAGACTTTCTGTGAACCCCACAAACCTGGAATAACTTAATCCTGGTCATCTGGCATCTGCTCGGCTGGAGACCCCTGAGGGCAGGAGACCCATGTCCTCGCAGGCTCAGTGCTCACTGCCCGCCCTCGCCTGGACCACGGTTAATTTGTCGAGTGAATTGGATGAATCAGAATGTAAGGAATGAATAAGTGAATGAATGAATGAATGAATGAGCCATTCTGCTTTCTATTCCTTCCCATCCGTCTTAAGTCAGTGCTTTCTTTCAGAAATCGTCTTGTGTTTATGTTGAACGTTTCATTAAAGGAATGTTTCAAAGCTGAGAAACTCCCCCTCCCGCTTCCATTCTGACCTCCTTTGGCAGTACTTCCCCCCTTCTCTCAGTGGAGGGGTGGGGACAGAGGCTTTGGGAGGCTTGAAAGCACATCCCAGACAATTAATCATTTCACCTTAAAATACTTCCATGTGAATTCTTAACAGCTAAGTATCCTTTCAAACAACCACTAGTATCACTGTCGCCCTTGACTTAATTTTGTCTTAACATCACGTCACGCCCAGTCCGTGTTCAGTGTCCTATCATCTTTTTACAGTAGCTTTGCTCAGAGCCTCCAAGGTCCGTTCATGGGGGGTGTCTGTCCAGACTTTTTGGGTCCAAGTGACCGAAACCCATTTCAGACCAGCTGAAACCAGGAAGGGGGATTTGATGGCTCCAGAAGGAAACTGAGCAATGGCCCGGGCCGCTGGACCCAGAGTCCCCGCAGTCAGCCCGTCTCTCGTGCCTCTCCTTCCCTGGGTCCGGCTTTCCTTCCTCGGACTGTTCCGGGGAGCCGGCACCAAGACCGCGAGCCCTTCGCTCCGCGCCTGTGTTCTGGGAGCTCCCAGGCCTGGGGAGAGACGGTCTTCGCTGCGGCCCGGCTCGAAGGGCTTTGATTGGCTCCGCTTCTGCTCAGCCCCTGCTCTTCCCCAATCACTGGGGCCAGGGGGCGGAGCCCGGTGATTGACAGCCCACACCACTACTCAAGGTCCCGGTGAGGGGCGGGGCGGTTTCCCAGTGGGAGGAGCATTTTGTTCACCTGGGCTGTGACCTGGGCAGACAGATGCTCAGGGAAACAGGTTTCCCTTGTCTTCAGGCCTAGAAAAGACTGAACTGAAGAAAGTTAAGCTAACCCTTCCCACCCCCTGTTTACCAGGCGAAAGTGTGGTATGACGACCTAAGTGTGCAAAAAAAGAGAATTTTGCAAACTTAGTCGATCTTGGAAATCTTTTTGTTTTCATGCATTCGCCCACAAAGTCTAAAGCTCCCCTGAAAGGTCAGACATGAGTTCTCGACACAGATGCCCATGCAGTGCAGCCACGATACAAATATGTCGGTAGCATTAACTCCCCAGGGGAGGGCAGTGATTAGGGGGACGTGTTCAGAAGGGCTCCTTAGTGGATGAGGGTGGCGGCATGGCTTGAGAAGCATGCTTTATTTTCCTTTTGGGTCCCAGTTTCCCCACTTGCAAATCTGGGGGGTGAATCCAGCTGGATGTAGAGTTGCTGCAGCTTCAAAGGACTCAAGTGAGGAGGAGGCAAAGGAAATCTGCGTCTTGTTGGATGTTATTGTGGTCACGGTTGTTGATCTTTTGGGAGCATTTTGTGAATGTTGGGAAATTAAAGAGCACAAGTCTGGTGTCAGATGAACTGGGTTTTAAAAGTCCCCTTAAGGACATCTGCACTCCTGTGTCACAATAGCCAAGTTATGGAAACAACCTGAATGCCCAAAGGCAGATGAGTGGATAAAGAAGCTGTGGTCTTTGTGCATGCGGGAATACTACTCAGCTGTAAAAAAGGTGAATGCTTGCTATTTGTGACAACGTCGGTGGAACTGGAGAAGAAGGTGCTCAGTGAAATAAGACACAAGGAGAAAGACAGAGACTGGATGACATGGACTATAAAGAAACAAAGCAAAGGAACAGACAGAACTAACCCCAAACAAGCCAGAGAAATCTGAGTGTAGTGTTGAGGCTCCCAGAGGGGGCCCCGGCGGACTGTGCTGGGTGCCTCGGTGGGGTTGTGGTAACATCCATCTGTAGAGATGTGAACCTGGGCCCCTCAGTCGTATACAGTGTTGTAAACAGCCATCATGTCAGTAAACTAATTTAAGTTTTAAAAAGTTTAAAAAGTCCCTTACATTTTTGAAGACTGTATGTTCTCTTCCATAAATGGAATCAGAAAGATTTGCCCAGCAAGTTGCTGTCAGGGTTGAAGGACCAAGTTCCTGGCACCTGTTGAGCAAATGTTACTTCTTTTTTCTTCGGATGGGGAAACTGAGGTGCCCAGCCCTGGAATGTGCTCAGGGAGGCGCGGCCAGTCCCGCCCACCCCAGCTCCAGCCCCGAGGGTCCAGGCTGCAATCTCAGCTCCTCTCTGATTTACACCCCCAGAGGTCACACCTCTGCCCTTCCCCTCCCACTTCAAGGAGGCACCTTCACCCAGCCCCACCAAGGCTGGCTTTGCTCTGACAGGTGTGGGTTCTTTGTTTTAGTTTTTTTTTGTTTTTTTTTTCCTAGAAGCTTCCACTCAGCTGAACAGCATGAAGGCAGAGAATATGCTAGGTTCTCCCCCCCTTCCCTCTCTGCTAAGTGCTGCTCTGGTCAACCTTCCATGCTGTTATCTTTTCTGCAGGAGGTGATACAGGCAGGCCTAGCTTTGGGGTGCTGGCTCCAGCCTCCAAATGCCAGGCCAAGACCCTAAGTATTTTTCTCCACCCTGATTATTTCATTCTGGGACAGAAGTCTGGGTTTAACACCCAACTTGCCTCCAACACATCGGCCCCTTTGGGGTGTGTGTGTGTGTGTGTGCTGAGGATCTAGGTTTTCAAACCCATTCGCAGAGTCGTAAATTCCTTCTGCCTTCTCTCCTCCAGCTCGGAGGGTGTGTCTGTCGCTGTGCAGCCACCTGGGTGTGCCGGGGGCTGGCGGCTGCTCAGGTTCTGGGGGGCAGGGAGGAGGGTCGGGAGTGCCAGCTCATCCACCCCCAGCCCACACACGTCTGCTCAGCGAAGGCTCTCGGCTTTGGGGCCCCGGGGCAGAGGGCTCCTGCCGCAGCGTCCTGTTGTCCTCTCCTACTTTTACATAAACTGACCGCCTGCACCCACAGTCTCATTTTTCGATCACAGTAAACTATATTTGAAGATAGGATTTTCTAGTCAGAGGGATATGAAGACAGAGTATGGATTTAGACAAAGAGAACAGCTCAGAGAGCACGAGGGAGAAGGGGGCCCTGGGTGGGAGCAGAGGCGCAGGGCACCAGGGCTCCGCTCTGAGGCGAAGCCTCGTGGAGAAGGCCTAGTCCCGATGCCGTCATCGCCAAAGAGGACGTGGCACGCGGTGGCCTTGGAGCCATGCCCGGGGCCGTGGTGGCACACGGTGCTGTCGCCCCCGCCTTGGTTCGCTGCTCCACCTGGGAACGAAGGTGCACAGAGAACGCGGAAGGAAATAAAAAGATTGAGAGAGGCCCGAGCGGGCCTGGCCGGCCTCCGCTTCCTCGCCTGCAGAGCGGAGGCTTAGCGGCGCCTTCCTCTGCCTGTCCCGGGTAGAATGAGCTCAGGCCTGCCGGCCGGACCTCACAGCACTCAGCCTCTGTCCCTAGCCCTGGGGAGGGCCCTGGGCGGCCCCCTGGCCCCCTCTCTGCTCTGCCACAATGGCCTTCCCTCCCCTCCCTGACACCCCCAGGCTTGGGTGGGCTTCAGGGCTGCGCCCCCGCCGGTCCCTCTGGGAAGCACTCCTACACCTCTGCAAGGCAGCTCCGGTTCCCCACACACCTCCTCATGGCCTCCGGTCAGAGGTCACCTCTTCCAGGGGGCCTCAGACGCCCCCACTTTCTCCCTCGTGACCCTGCTTCATTTTCTCCCAAACCTTCAAACCTTTACTCCCTGCTTGAAATATCTCATCTCTTTGTGCATTTTCGGATCCCTCCCAGCAAAGTAGACGCCGATGTTGGGGGCCTGACCGGAAGCCCCAAGTGGCTCAAATCATGGTGGCCCCAGTAAGTGGTGAGGAAGTGGCGGTTGCGTGACGGGACCACCTCCGACTCGGGCTTCGGGACGCGATGGCGGTGCTGGCCGCGCGGTGGTCCCGCGCCGGGCACGCTGAGAAGCCTCTGGGCCTGTCTCGTCACCATGGTGAGAGCTCTCCGTGGTGGGTGCTCGCGATGTCACGCCCCCGTGTGCGGGACCTGAGGCGACTTCCCCAACCTCACGCAGCAGTGGAGTCTCGAAAACACTCGCTTCCGGTTTGGCCAGTGCCTCCTTGGCCCTGTCGGGAATGAGGTCCGGAGGGGTGAGGGCAGCAGAGACGCAGGGGCCGGCGCGAGGCCGCTGACCGCTCATTTGTGTAGGGGGATGGGCCTCGCTGCCTCCATTTCACCGCGGGAAACTGGGGCTCAGAGCAGGGATGTGGTCTGGGGCTGTGAGCCCAGCTCAGTGTGCTGTGGGGGGGTCTTGGCTGGGACACCCCCCCCGCCCCGGAAATTCTCCCTGGACCAGTCTCATCATGGCCCCTGCAGTCACACTGTCCCCTCACCAGCCGTGCCCGGGGCGTCCCTCCCGCTGGGCCTGTGCTGTCCACACCGTGGTGGCCAGACTCCTGGTTCTCAGTCAGGGGACCCCTGGCAGGCCCCACCTCCAGGGAACATGCAGCCGTCCGGGTCATCTGTGACTGCCACAGCTTGGGGGGGGTGCTGGCATCAGGGACGCTGCTAGACACCCTCCGAGGTGCAGGCAGCCCCCCAAAGACGCCTGGGGTCCCAGATGTGCCTGTGCCCAGCATGAGGGGTGGCTGTGCGCACGAGGCCACCCCCTCCCCGACACAGGGTTCCACAGACTTAGTATGAAAAGGGGAGGCAAAGGAGCCCGCCCATACTTTTAAAATACTGGCTTCCTGTGAAACGATATTTGCATGTCTTGGGGTAAACGAAGTGAAGAATGAACATCAATTTCGTCTGTTTCTTTTTATGATTTTAATGGTGGTTACTAGAAACTTCTAAGTAGCACCTGGTTTTGATTGGCTGGCACTGTGCGAGGTGGCACAGGCTCCAGCGACTAGGTCTGTGGGGGTTTCTCCTTGTCAAGGCAAGAGTGAGTAGAGGCGGGGCCTCAAAGAGAGTGTGGGGAGAGGGGAGGGGAAGTAGAGAGGGGAAAGGAGGGAGAGAGGAGAGAGGGAAGGGGGGAAGGGAGAAGGGGAGTGGGAGGGAGCGAGAAAGGGAAGGGGAGGGGAGAGGGAGGGAAGAGGGGAAGAAGGAGAAAGGAAGGGGGAGGAAAGAAGGGAGAGGGAGGGAGGGGAGAGGCCCAGAACTCCCAGGGGCTGCTCCTTATTGGTGTGCCTGGAATTCTCTCCCCAAGTCTGGTATTCAGCGCCCTTCCTTCTAGAAGACTCCACTCCCACTGTCCCTGATTCCCTGACCAGGACCTCATCTTCCTGCCGGTCTCCTCCCCCTCCGCCCTGCTGGGAGGGACCTGGTGAGTCACTTAATCCCACTTTTGGAGCTTGTCCACTTGCGCCCTGCCCCCATCTCGGCCTCAGGAGCTGCGGGGTTTGGTTGGGTCTTGAAGGTGCTTTGGGCCCTCTGGGATGGCACCAGGGACCGGGGAGGCAGGGGCAGCTCTGGGACTTCTCCATCTCCAGCGAAGGGGTTGACGGTCCCCCAGGAAGTAGGGATGGGCCCAGAACACTACATTCAGCAACCCCCGGCCTGCCCTGACAATGGGCTTTCTGAGAAGAAGGCTGATTATTCTTCGTTACACAACAGAGAGGAGGTTGAGCAATTGTCAGTGGCCACCGCCAGCTGGATTTGCCTGGGTTCCGTCCCCAGGATGGAAAGCAGGTCGGTTTTCATCCAGCCCTCAGAGGCGGTTGGGGTGGAGGGGCCGCCGGCCCGGGGCAGGGCGGCGCCGGAGGGGACCTGTTTCAGCCTTGAACTGGCCTTGTGCCCCCTGCGGTAGCGGCTCCATCGCCAACCAGCGGCCGGGCGCGGGAACTGGCATCCGCAGACACGAGGGGCTCTTAGTGAAAAGGTTCCTGGGATGATTTTTTCCTTTAAAAAAATCCAATTGTGAGAGTAACATGTATGCTGTGCAGAAGTCACAAAATATAGAAAAACAGCGAAAAGGAAAGCTGACCAGAGCCCCAGCTCCGGGCGATGACCCTGCACGCGGGCCCGGCAGCCGCGTGCGCTGAGTGCGGGCAGTTGCCAGCCCAGCGCCCTCTGCCTCCCGCCTCCCCGTGTGTCCTCGTCCTGCTTTATCGCGGTGGTGTTTGGCCATCTCGTCAGCGTCACAAACCCAAGCCACACTAGATGAAACACCCCCCACGGGGGCCCTTCTGCGGATTTGACTCCGGCTGCTGCTGTCTGCAGCGTTCCCGAATACGTCCCGCCCCGACTGTTTATTTCCTTAGGGTCAGTTCCTGGGAAAGAAGGACTGACATGCTTCCCGGTGTTAAGGCTTTTAGTGAGCGCCATCCCATCAGACCGGGAAGTCCATGCCGGATGACATTCCAGCAGGAGCTTGCGTGTCCCCTGCCCACCTCTCCCGCCCCACCTACCTCGGGTTTGCGACAGAAACGGACAAAGCGGAGCCCTCTACCTCCCGAAGGGAACCGCTGCTGACCACTTGGAGAGTCTCCTCCGGGGTGCTCCTTGCCCTGTACAGGTGCTTCAGGGCCCCGGGGCTCATGGGTGAGAGGGATTCTCAGAACCAGAATGCTGCATACATAGCGCTTTTTTTTTTTTAAAGATTTATTTATTTATGCATACAAGCTGGGGTGCAGGCCAGAGGCCTGTGGGGGTGTGTGTGAGAGGGCTCACCAGAGACAGAGCGGGGAGCAGAACAGGCAGATTGACTGAAATCCACTGCTGAGGGGAGCAGCGGGCAGACAGGAGGGGTCTGCTGCACCCTGTGGGAAGCTCCCTGGCCGGGGATCGAACTTGTGCTGCAGCGGCTGCGGACAGCTTCACGGTGCTGGGATTTAACCCGCTGAGTCGCCAGGGAGGCCCTACATAGCGCTTTTGGCCTGGCTTTAAGAACCTGACAGCCCGTTGTGTTCACCCTCAGCCGCCCATCACCCCTCCCCTGGCTGCAGGGTCTGCGTCAGCCCCTGCGCCCCCATCTGTCTCAGCAACTCCTCAGTGCCCGGCGTGGAGGCTGCTGCCGTGTCCACGTGGTTGGCTGGGAACGCGTGTTCCTTCCTAGTAGAAGTTGCTCTGAGTGGTCATCCCGGACCAAAGCTGCGCGTGTTGAAGGAGGTGAGAGTGTCTCCAAACCCCGGGAGAGAGGCCCCTTTCCCTTTCTCCCAGGACCGGGGCTGTGCGCCCCTCTGCTCGCCCGGCTGGGCAGGTGCGGGCGTGGTCTCCTCACAGCGTGTGTGGGCTGCGTTGACCAGGAGCGAGCCGGGGCGGCCTCCTCAGAGCAGCGGCCGTCGGCATTTGTGCGCCTGGGACTTGTCCCTCGCCTCCTCGGCCATCACGATGGACCCTGAGACCGGGTATTTCGAGTCCCAGCGCTTTGCGATGCGCGTATGGGGACGCTTTCCCCAGATGTCACGTGACTTCGGGTTTTGTTCATGGAGGGTTCTGATGTCCAGGAAGTTGAGCTGTTCCTGGGAATCACGACTTTCTGCGTGTCGTCTGTCCTCAGGGCCTTGGGGGCGTGGTGGGAGGCTGGCGGCCGCCCTGGACAGCTGGGCCAGACGACCCCATAGGCGGAGGGGCACTCGGCTATGCTTGGCAAGGCTGCCTGGGCAGCCAGCGCCCTTGGCCCTCAGTTACTGGGGTCTCTTCTGGGCAGTGGGGGCGCAGGGCTGAGTGGGGGTCTCATCTCTGCTCCACCGGAAGCCGGACCCTCCCTCCCACCCCTTGGAGAGCAAGACAAGACCCTCAGCAGCGCCCTAAGACTCACTCTCCAGTGAAGCCCTTTCTGGACATAGAAGGCCAGGCGCCCCAAGGAGAGACAAAAACCTTCACTCAGAAAGAATAAAAATTCCTGGATGTCAAGAAATACCACAAATATCATTAAGAGACAAAGAACAAACTAGGAAAAACGTTTTCAACCATTAAGTCATTAAACCTCCCCCATTCAGTTAATGGACAGATAATTCCTGAATTTCCTCCTGAGGAAGGCACCTTAAGTGATCTGGGCAGGGCTGGCTCTTGGATGAGTGGAGAGGGAGGGAGGACAGGGAGGGCATAAAAGATGGCCCTGCATTTGGGTGACCGTGTCCCTTCCTTTCAATTTCCCACTGAGGTGCAGGGGACCCGCGCCCGAAGAGCTTTCTCTCTGCTCCCCGGCCTCGCGGCCTCCTCTGAGCTCATCTGGAGAATGGGTGTAGCGTCTCCTCTGCATCCGCCTCCCAGGGCCGCCCGGTGAGTCAGAGCCCAGGTATTTTGGCCTGACCCTAGTTTCGACACTGGGGATGATCGCACAGAGGGTTTATTTACTTGAGCACTGCAGCCACCTCTGCAGAGAGCTTTGCTGTAGGTGTAGACGAGGAAGGCGCTCTGGGAAGCCAGCCCCTGGTCGTGGGAAGAACGCGAAGGCATCTCGGAGGGGCGGAGCGTCATCTCGCAGGGCTTCTCCCCTTCACACCGGTGCTTCTCTGCCCTCGCTTGGCTGCGGAACCCCAGCCCGAGAGGGCTTGACTTGCAGCTTGAAGGACTAGGTTAGACATGAGAGGGACTTCCTGGTCAAGGGGCGGTGTCGGAACAGGAAGGTGCACGGGACGAAGAGCAGGCGAGGTCCTTCCCTGGAGTAAGGGGTGGTTTGTCGGGGACAGTCCAGAGCCCAGGAGCGAGACCCTCCTGTGCCCTCTCGGCCCAAGAGCCCGAGGCCTGAATATCGCCAAGCAAGCACGGCACAGCCCGGCTGCGAGGACAGGAAACACCCCCTCCTGTGCCCCAGGTGGAGAAACTGAGGCAGGATCTTGCCCCCCCAAGATTTACTGAGGGCCTTCCAGAGCCAGCCCTACTCCGAGCTCCGGGGCTGGGCAGTGAGACCACAGGTCAAGCAAAGTCACGAACATAGAACTTGGGGTGGCAAGGGACGGGGCGGGCAGGGGTGGGGGCGCCGGGGAGGCCCGGGCAGGTCACTGAGCAGCGGAGATGAGGGACACCCAGGGCCACAGGGAGATGCAGAGTTGGGGTCCCCGGCCCCGTCGCTAGGGCTCCTTCTGGGCCCTTTGCTTGCAAGCAGCAGAAAACCCCATTAAAAAGGGCTTGTCCCGATTGGGCATTCATCGCCTGGAAAACCCGAGGGTAGACCTTGCTCCAGGAATGGATTCAGGTGCCCACCCTGCCCCCAGCCGGCTCCTCCCGGTGCCCCGCAGCTCCTCCAGGCCCGCATTCCAGGCCTGCTTGGGCCGACAGTAGTTGGCACCAAAGTCCTGGACCTGAGCCCTCCGGCCAAGTCTGGGTCACAACCCACTTCTGAACCGGTCGCCGTGGCTTGGGGTTTTCAGCATGACTGATGGGCCAGCTGCAAGCCCGGGGCTGTGGGAAGAGGGCGAGTGGCCTGGCTGGCATCAAAGGAGAACTGGGGTGCCCCAGCCCCGGCCTGACAGCGGCCTCCTCGCCTTAGCATCTGCCGCCCCTCTCCAGGCCCCCCAGCACGACGGGGTCCACACAGAGGAGATAGCTTTGATCTGCACACCGTCCTACACCCTTACTGCCATGCCGTCTTCTTGTGGTTCAGCTCATGACATGAATTTTCTGCTCGCCAGAGGAAGGCCATCTGTGGGCTGGAGGGTCAAGGGGGGCTCCAGGAAGAGGGGGTGTCCAGGGCGCCCGTGGCACACAGCGGAGGGTACGGTTCTGGGGGTGCAGCTTAGAAACTGCAGAGTTCCTGGACCGGGGGCGGTTCCCAGATGGCCACCGGGCACAGGCACCTGCATTTTCATGGGCCTCTATTTCCAGCGTGTCTTAGAAACCGATGTCTTCTTGACCTAGCAGACCGCAGAGCTGGGGACGAAGCGAACATTTAAAAAAGGGGTGGGGGGAGCTGAGTGGATTGAAAGATCATCAAACCGGTGGTTTGCGACAACGGCAAAAATCGCACTGCGAGAAGCAGGGAGGGCTGGGAACGCTGCTGTAGAGCCTGGGTCGGGGTGCCAGACCTGACTCGAATTCAGCCCCGCAGGATCTGCTCCAGGTCTCTGGGCAACCCCTCCCCTGCCAGCCGTTCCCTGCGAGGGGCCGGGGGTTGCGTCGCTGGGGCGTCACGGCGTCCTTGAGCTAATAATGCACGTGATGGTGGAGCGTGGGGCCGACGCCCTTGAACGCCCCTCCGGGCTGGCGGTCAGTGATCTGCTCACAGAGAGGACGCGAGGGGCGGGCTCAGGGACAGCAGGGCCTCCTGTGGCCTTGGCCGTGGCACTTGGGGGCTGGGGTGGGGGTGGGGCCCATGGTGGGGGCAGCGGGGACGATGTGGGCGTGGGTAGGCTGGGCACTTGAAATTCCAGGGCCTCCCTGGTGGCACAGCGGTGAAGCGCTGCGCTGTGGAGCTGTCGGCAGCGGCGATGTGAGTTTGACCCCGGCCGGGGAGAGTCCCACATGGCGCGGCAGACCTCTCCTGCCTCGCCCGCTGCTCCCCTCAGCAGTGT